>QANX01000299.1:0-136678 GCA_003254975.1 Ochetophila trinervis
AATTTGTTTTATTATTTAAAATAATTTAAATAATAAAGATAAACAATCAATGTTATAATGACACATTATATTAACCTTAAAAGAAAATCTTTGAATCTTACAAACTAATGTCAAATTTCATCGAAACATAAGAAGACTTGCAATATAGTTTTGCACATCATTCATCTCATCTAGCTTCAAAACTGTAGAACGGCACATATCATTTATAATAACATAACAATTATGTTCAATATTTTATATTCAAGTTTCAACACAACAAAGGGAAAAAGGAATAAATAAAAAGTAAGAACGAAAATTTACATATCACAAGAAAGAAAATTTACATGTCACTTTGTTCGTTGCTAAAAAAGAACTTGAATTTTTTTTTTCTGAAATTTTTTTGATATCACTTATGGAGAGACCATGGATGAGTAATTTTTTTTCTAAATCGGCGATGGGAAAAGATGAAACGTTTGTTTTCTTGTTTGTAGGGTTTTATTTTTGTTCTTTGATATAATTGAAATTTTAATATAATAATAAAGATAAAATTGATAGTTAGATTGTTTTATTAAATGCACTTTTGAGCTTCACCTAGATTTTTTTTGAAAAAGTCTAAAATTTAAATTTTCCACAATTGCCTATAATTTGGGCATCTCAAATTAATTAGTGTATGTATTATTTTTGGTTTTGTTGAATAGTAGTTGGATTTTCTTTTCAGAGTATTTTTAAATTATTAACTTTTAATAAATTGTTATTGTCGTGGATGCCTTCTCGATCATTCAAAGAAAGCCTATCAAGCTCAGGACAACATAACCAAGCTTGATGGAGAATAGAGCCTGCAAAGAAATGGGGTAAACTGAGAGGCCCAAAATATTGACCTCTTCCTTGCTACAACTGGTAGAGACCCATTTTTTGTAGAATAAAGGCAAATAGGCATGTGTCAAAGGATGGAGAAGGTAAAACCTAACTTTAGAATCTCCACTCTTGATCTCTCATATATATGAAAAACTAGAAGCAAAGGTTGAGATCTTTTGGCGAACCTAGGGATTGGTGCCTCTTTGGAATCTCTCTCCCAATTCTTTAATGCTTTTGGATGTTAACTCTCTCTCCCCTTCGTTACTCATTTCTTTTCCATTTTTTCACCTGAGCGCACATAACACTTTTCTTCCACATTTCTCCTTCTTCATCATATTAAAGAGAGGTGTTTATGGGAATCACCACTAACTTTTGCATCAAAGAGGGAACGTTGACCATCTCACTGGTGCCCCTTTAACTAGATTTTTTCCATTTTACAGCTGTAGAAGATATCAACTCGTGGAGCAAAAGGGAAACTGAAAATCCTTAGAACATATTGGTGCCATCTAACCAAATAGAAATTTTAGTTAAGTACTTTTTCTATGGGATTCGATTTATTCTTCTCTCAAATCTAACTTTTGAGAACCTTTTTTTCCCTTGTTTCTGAAAAGCTATTCTCTGCTCATTGTGTTTGAAATTTCTGCCTATTCTCATTTCTTGTTGTTGAAGTTTCCATTTGTGTTTGAGCTTTTTGACTCCATGGACCATGGGTTTGGGGGCTTTTGTGGACGATTATTCTCTGTTGAACATTTCTTATTTTGGGGTTTTTTTATTTTATTTTTTGTGGATAACACGATTTTTTGAGCTTTTTGGTGCGTTGGGACTTTATTTCTACACTTTGTGATTAGGAATATTTTTCTCTCTTAGAAATGGTTGATTTTAACTTATTTCTTTCATTGTCTTTTACTTATTTGGTCTTATTAACTTTGTTCTTTACTCTTGTATTAGTTTTTTGGTCTTTTTCTTTGGTATCTTAGACACTGTTGTTTATGTATGGATTTATTATCTTCTTTATTTTCCTATGAAGTTCTTTAGCCACTGTTTGGTTAAAGACAAGAAAAGAAAAACCAAAAAAAAGAAAGAAAAAATCGTTTTAAAAAAAACAAAAGAAATTTTTTTGAACAAGTAGCAAAACAATATTTTTTGGAAGAGTTGCTGAATTTTAGCTCCGGAAGAACTTGAAACTTTGGAGGAGAGTGTCGCTAAATTTTAGCTATTGGAAAAGTTGCTAAGTTCTAGCTTCAGAAAGACCTGCAACTTTGGAGATGACTGTTGCTGAACTTTAACTGTTTGAGGAGTTGTTGGTTTTAAGCTTTAGAAAGACATGTAACTTCGGAGGAGTCTACTGCTAATTTCACTTGTCGGCGAAATTAAGTTGACATTGAAGAATTTTAGACACCTAACCAGAGCAGCAACGCATTTTGGAGGGAGCTGAACCCTCCAACAAAAGAGTTATCGGCAAGCAACCTATGAGGACTAGCTCCCTTCCACACTGAGAAACTTCCATCCCCTTAGCAAAACCATTAGCACTACCTTCACAGAAGCTGTCGTCAGCTCGGAGGTGAAGTGAACGAATGGTCGCACCACACTCAGACCAAAATAGATTATCTAATATAGAGAATCTCATGGACTAGCTCTTTAATTTAATTGCACACAATCAACAGACCCAACAAGAGCTCATTTGTCAAACCGAAAAGAGTCTAGCTCTAGTAGACTATCCAAGGCTTTGCGCTAACTTTTGAGCCTGTGGAGAAGGGAAATATCAATGGAGGAGTTGATGACTCAAGTCAGGGATGCACACCAATGCAACCATGTCAAGTTAGGGCCAGTAAGGACATATCCAAGGCCACCCTAGGAAAAACTAGGAGAAAAGGGAAATATTCATTTCCAGCGTGTCAAAAGACCGGGGATGAGCTAGGAATCTCCCGGATTCAGTCAGTGAGTAATGTTTTCTCTTTACTGAATGATGGCCTAGATGTGAGCACTCTTAGAGCTTTCCTCAACTTGAGGAGGCAGACATGCGAAGAGTAAGAACACTCACAATCCCGAGCTAAGTGCAGAAAGAGAGCTAAGTTGGAAGAAGAGAGAATGTGCAATCGTAGTTGAGGAAAGGTGCTTGAGAATAGTGAGAGGATGAGAATGAAGCTAAAGAGAGATGATACGCATAAAATGTTAATGTTTTTATGCCACTTTTTATATTGAATTTGAGCTAGTTAATAATTAATGGTAATGAAAAATACTTAATTATGTATTTTTCTATTTTCAGTAAAAGAAAGACAAATGCTGGATTTCTGCGCAACCTTTACTAAGAAAATCATATATGGAGTCACACTTAAAATTTTTGTGCGATTCCAGTTGCTAATGATTCCTGATTCACTAGGCTTCCAAGCTGAAAATTTTTGTTGCAATTGGTTTAGCCAATCATTGCCAGTTTGATTTACAAATTCATCAGTTGCTGTAGATTTACACTGTTTCAGGAAAACGAGGATTTGAGTGTCTTTCTGATGTACAAATTGTATGATCAATATATTCCTGGAAAGATAAGACACAGACCTAACTTTTGCAACAAAAATCACTGGATTTGGAGTTTATTTGGTCACCCAAAGTGTACTTGTAATCTTCCCAATGGTCATTAAAGATAAAAAAGGAAAGTTTTATACTTACTAGGACTACCATTGTGACTGGACTGCCATGTCACCACATATCAGCCATGTGTCTGAATTTGCTACATCACATGACACATGGAAGGTCAGATTATTTTAATTATTTTAATTGGAATAATATTTGGGATAAAAGAAAGGGAAATTAGAGATTGATTATGATTCCTAACGAGATAAAGAAAGTTTCTCTATTCATAGTGTGAACATGAGACACAAATATATCATTACCCTTGGTGTGGCCGGCCATGTAAAGAATGTAGGAGTTGGTATTGTGATTTGCATGCTATCTCCTATATTCTCTAGGTTTTAGAGGTACCTTAGGGTTAAACCTCTCCTAAAACTTTCCTATAAATAGATGAGTACCTTGAAGGCTAAAAGAATATGATAACCTCTTCAGCAGCCCTTTCCTCTCCTTTGCCGCATAACCTCTCCCTCTTCTCTCTTCCTTACGGCAGCAAAGCTTTTCTCTTAGGTTTTATTTAGTTTTTGTTAGTTAATTGATAGCAAAGTTGTGCTACACAAAGCAAAGTACAAGGAGATTCGGCCAAGCCATTGGAGGAGTCAAGCTTGCTACTTTGATCATAGTTTGGAGAAGCCAAGGATTGAAGTTTGAAGGATAAATTCCAGCAGCCATCAATATTGGATTTGATTCCTTTTCTCTTTATTTTCTTGCTATTTAATCTATGTTTTTTCTTTATTATTTGATGGATAATTTAGAAATCATGTGTAGCTGATTTTTCTATGAAGAGGATTATGATGTAACTCTATTATGAATATTTAGTGTTTAATGCATATTTGAGTTTGATTCATGTTAAGGTTAATATTTCATTGTAGTTCTTAATGCTTTCCATGAAAAGGTGGATTGATTTAGTATTTATATTGACTTAGGAATAAGGGATATAAATATGGATGGACAATGAAATACATGGTTATAGGAGTATTGCATGCCTTAGTGGCAACTTTAACAAGGTCTTAATGGGTTTGCATGTCTTAGGACTTAAATTTCCGTATTTATATTAGGGATAATTAAATACTTTGTGCTTACTAGATTAGAATGCATTGAGGAATCAACTTCTAGTCATTTGTGGCTAAATGGGGGTTAACCTATGAATCTATATTGCATTAGGACTAAATATGAGTAATAGCGATGAAGTCATGATCCTTGTTCTTATAATCTTTGATTACCTACTTGCTGCTTTGTCTTTAATTTTATTATTGCTTTCTTAAATTGCTGTCTTGATACTCAACAATCACTCCAAAACAAATCTCTTTTATTTATCAAAGTTTAATTTACAATTGATTTATTTTTAAAACTAAAGACATTATTCCTCGTGGGATCGATACATATTTTCTTAATTTTAAACCACTTTATTACTTATTGATTCGTACACTTGCGAGTTGATCTAAAATATACCACAATAAGCTTTTGGCGCTGTTGCCGGGGGATAATTATTTCTAGTTTTGATTTTGAATTTATTGTTGATTAAATTACTGTTCTAATTTAATTTATGTATTTAATTTATGTTTTTGTTTTGTGTTTAGGTTCGGTTTTAGCCAACAAAGAACAATAATTGGAGAGCTTTCTTGGATCCAAAGCAATCCAATTTGAGTTTGAAGAAGGACGAAATCGAAGTAGATAAGTTTTTAAGTTTCGTGTTTTTGTTTTTAGGGTTTGCTGTTTGAATATAAAAAAAAAAATTTGCTTACTGTTTTGTTTCGGTGTTAGGTTTTTATTTACTGCTGTTTGATTTTTGTTTAGCCTACTGTTTGTTTAATCTTGAGTTCTATCTTTCTATAAAAAATAAAAATAAAAAAATAAAAATAAAATTTGAAAACTGGATTTTGAAAAAAATATTTACTGCACTTTTATTTCTGTTTTTCATTACTGAATTTTTGAGTTTATATGTTTAATCTTCTAATTAATAAAAAAAATAAACAAAATAAAAAAATAAAATAACTGCATTTTATTTATTTATTTTTTTAATTGCTGTTGCTTACTGTTTTAAATTGTTTTGTTTTCTGTTTGGTGTTTATTTTTGCTTAATTTTTGTGTTTACTTTTAGTTTAATTTGATTTGCATCTAGTTTTAATTCTTTTTAATTGTTTGATTTCAGTTTTTATTATTAATATTAGTTGCTGTTTTTTCTGTTTTGTGTTTTGTTTTACTGTTTTAATTTTTCAGTTTTGATTATTTGTTCTATTTTATGAGTCTTAATTCTGAAACTGAATTTTCTGAGAGAGACTTGAGGAGATTAAGGAGAGACAAAGTTAGAGAGACTTTATTTACAAATACCGAAAGAGAAACAATGGAAAACCAAGGTAACCCTGTAGTTCATGAGGTTCCAATTAACCAAGGTTATAGGACCATTAGGGATTATGCTACACCTAGAAGGCTTGAGGATATGTCATGTATTAGAAGACCACATATTGATGCACCTAACTTTGAGGTCAAACCTATTACCATGTCTATGCTCAACAATTACCAATTTGGAGGGTTACCATGTAAGGATCCTAACCAACATATATCGAATTTCTTTGATGTATGTGAGTTAGTGAAATACAATCAGATTAGTGAGGACGCTATAAAACTTAGGCTGTTTCCTTTTACTTTAAGGGATAGAGCCAAGAGTTGGTTACAATCTTTACCCCTTGGGAGTATTGTTACTTGGGATGACTTAAACTTTAAGTTTTTAAGCAAATTTTTCTCACCTATCAAAACCGCCAAGCTTAGGAATGAAATAAATACTTTCCACCAATTTGATGGAGAGTCTTTGTATGAAGCTTGGGAGAGGCTAAAAGAACTACTTAGGAAGTGTCCACACCATGGGATGCCCATTTGGAGTCAAGTCCAAACTTTTTATAATGGGTTGAATAATCTAACAAGATATAATGTGGATGCTGCTGTACCTAATAAGTCCCAAGAGGATGCGTATGACCTATTTAAGAAGATGGCAATCAACAATTCACAATGGGCAAGTGAAAGGAGTCAAAACCTAAAGAAGACCATGGCTGTCCATGAAAAGGATAAGTTAGATAAATTGAGTTGTCAAGTTGCAATGTTTACAAAGCAACTTGAAACCTTGGGTTCCAACAATATAAATAATATTTCCAATATTTCTAATTGTTGTGAATATTGTGGGGATAATCATGAAAGTATAAATTCCCTTTTAGGAAATTCTAATGAAACTAACGATGTAAATTTTGTAGGAAATTTCTGACAAGGCAATAGCAACAACAATCTATTCTCCAACACTTACAATCCAGGATGGCTAAACCATTCAAACTTTTCACAGAGAGACAATTCCAATACCCAAGGAGGACAACAACAAAAAGGGATCTATCAAATTCCACCTCAACAACACCAACATTTCCAATCCTCGAATTTTAACACCAACATTTCAAACTCAAACTCCACCTTTATCTCATACTATTTCTTTACTTGAGCAAGCTATGATTAAAATGAATGATACTTATAGTGCTCATATGCAGGAAACTCACGCAGCAATAAAGGGACTAGGAATGCAAGTGGGGCAACTTGTTTAAGCTATTAAAAGACCTATGGGCACTCTCCCAAGCCAAACTGAAGTTAATCCAAAGGAAGGTGTCCAAGCAATGGAGCTAAGGAGTGAAAGGAAACTGGAAGATCTCCCAATAAAAAAGGAGTCCCAAAGTGCTAGAGAGAAAGAAATTCAAGCTAAAACCGAAACCACCTTGGAGAAAAGCAAAGAGGTAGAACCGGCCAAGGAGGAAAATCACCAAACATTGTCTAAAAGTGTGGCCAAATATGAAGAATGGTTTGAGGAAGAGCATCCAAGTGAAGATAGCTGGACCTTCAATGAAAATGTTGAAGGAAAACGGATATTAAAAAGAAAGGAAGCTTTGGAAAAAGAAGAAATTGGCACACAAAGGAAAGTGGTGGCTGAAACAATGTTAAAGGATGCTATGGAGTTGGACGAGCCAATTGAAGAAAGTGCTAAAAAAAGCATAGGTTTTAATGATATTGGTGAGGATAGTGAAGAAGTAGACATGCCCACGTATCTTATTTTCGAAGAAGCTACAAATGAAGGAATGAAGGAAACATGGGATAAGTCAAATGAAAATAGTGTTTTTAATGAAAACAACTTTCATCCCATGTATGGCCCAAATCAAGCTTATGAGGGATACACTCACTTTGATCAAAAGTTATTCATGGAAAATATTAGAGCGATCGAAGAAGAAAGAAAAAAATTAAAAGAAGAGAGGTTAAAAAGAGAAGAAGAAGAAGAAGAGTGCCAAGAGTTTCCAAAGAAACTACAAGATCCAGGAAAATTTACTTTTGATTGTAAAATTAAAAATGTTAAATTTTCTAATGTTTTATGTGACCTTGGTGCTGCTACTAACATTATGCCTTTTTCCATTTGCATGAGCTTAGGTTACAAGTGGCTGCATTCAACAAATGATGATCTTATATTGGGTGACAACACATGACAAAGTAGGATCTCTTGATTATGTGCTGAATTTTAGAGTCATAAAAATGAAAGATCCTAATGCTTCTTTGATCTTTGGTAGGACTTTCTTAGCTATTAGTAGGACTATAATAAATTTGGAAAAGAAAACTTTGGAACTACTAAGTAACGATGGGCTTACTAACGAGATATTTTATATGGATAAATCTTCTTTAATAAAACAATAGGATAAAAATAAAATGACTTATAGTATGGAGGATAAAGGGAGGTTTGAGATCACTTGCATCATTAATAGAACTAAATTGTCTAATTGCTTATGTGATTTGGGTGCTTCTATTAATGTTATGGATAATTCTTTTGCAAGGAAACTAGGTTTGGAACAAACACCTACCACTATGACGGAAACTATGGCCGACCAAAGTGAAATCCAACCTTTGGGAATAGCCATGAATACTAGAGTGGAGGTGGGCATGTTTTCTTTCTTAGTATACTTTGTGGTATTCCATGAAAGTAATGGAATTATTTTAGGACGCCCATTTTTAGCTACAAGCAAAGCTAAAATTGATATTTGCAAGGGTACTCTCAAGTTAAGACATGGTTCTAGGATTGAAAAATTTTACATGTATGAACCAATGAAATCTAGAAGACTCAAAATTCCTAGAGAAAAATCAGATTTGGGGATGCAAGATGATGGAGGCAACCCAAGGAAGAAACCAAGATGATCTCTACAAAAAAGTCAAGCCAAAGACTTGAAACAAGTGCTTTTTGGGAGGCAACCCAAAGTTTAAAGGTATTTAATTTTAATTTTTAATTTCTTTTTAGTTGTTTTTGTTTTGTGTTTTTTAGGTGTCAAATAAGATAATATCAAAGGAAAAGCATAAAGGGAGTAATTGGTCAAGGGAGTTTCTTAAGCCTAAATTTTGCAATTTCATTGCATTTCATCAAATGGGGGAGCTTTTTTAACCCTTACTTTTTATTATGTTTATTTCCTTTGTTTTGAACATCGAGGACTATGTTCATCTTAAAGTTGGGGGTGGGTTCTCTTTGTTTAAAAGTTTTCTTCTTTAGTTTTCAAATTTTTAGTTTCTAATTTAGTTTTTAAAAATTTTTACTGTTTCTGGAAGTTTTTGTTTTAGGTGCTATTTTTTATATTTTGATGAGGCTATGATAAGAATATGATTGTGAATAAATTGATTCTTAGGTAGTGGAATTGTTTTTGTATATTCTCGAATGCCAAAAGTTAAGTTCACATACTATTACTTTCAAAATCATTTTAAGCACTTTACTAAATATGCATGATTTAGATTGTATTTTGGAGAAAGTTTGCATTATTTTAGAGTGATTAATTTTTGTGAACTCTAGAACTTGCATGATTATTGCTTGAGGTGAAATCCTAGAGAGATGCATTACTTTGAATATGATTTAGGCCATGTTTGATTTGCGTTTGAACCTTTCTAGGCTACCTTTGAAATATATTCTCATTAGTACCTTATTTGATCCATTTTTAGGATGCAAAATTGATTGCATATTAGAGTCTTTTTGTTCTTTAAACCATATTGACTTACCTTTTTAAGCCTAAATATATTTTTCCTACATTATACACATTTACTAAAGAGAGCTTATGTTGAAATTGATATATGCTTATAAATTTGTATTTGGTGGAGTAAAGTAGAAGATAATTTTGGGGTGGTTGATGTTGGTGAAAGCATGGCTTATTTGTTTTTAATGCTGAAAAAGAAGTTTGAAAAAAGGTATAAAGAAAGAATAATTTGGGGGTTGGAAGGAGAAAAGGAAAAAGAAAAAATACATATATATATATATATATTTACATATTTGTTCAAAAAAAAGAAAAAAAAAATGTTGTGAAAAAGATCAATGTTATGTGAAGTTGAAGGAAGGGAAGAAGAAAAGTATCATGAAAGCAGAAAACAAAAGCTTTATAAGCATATTATTCATAAGTTTTCTTTCTTTGAAATATATATATATATTTTCCTACCATTTTCTTTCTTCTAAACCATTACCCTTTAACCTTTACATTACAAGCCTATAAAGCCCTCTTGATTCAAGGTAATGCATTGATCTACATTAGTGGAGAGCTATTTAATTATGTCAAGCATATGACAGTTCATATCTATATTTCCATACTCTATTTAATGTATATTTATTCAAGTGCATGACATTGAATGTATTATTTGATTTCACACACACACTTGAAAGTAATGATTATGTTGAATAGAAGATAAGATGTTGAGATGCACGATCACTTGGAAATTAATTTTGAATTAATATGATTATGCAATCTTTGAAGCAACTTCATCAAGGTATTTGTTTTTATAGGAATTGTGTTTTTAGCTTTTTCTTTGTTAGGGACTAGCAAAAGTTCAATTTGGGGGTATCTGATAGGCATAAAATGTTAATGTTTTTATGCCACTTTTTATATTGAATTTGAGCTAGTATATAATTAATTGTTAATAAAAAATACTTAATTATGTACTTTTCTATTTTCAGTAAAAGAAAGACAAATGCTGAAATTACCATATTTGTGCGCAATCTTTACTGAGAAAAACATATCTGGAGTCACAATTATAATTTTTGTGTGATTCCTGATTCACTAGGCTTCAAAGCTGAAAAGTTTTGTTGCAATTGGTTTGGGCAATCATTTCTAGTTTGATTTACAAATTCATCAGTTGCGGCAGATTTACACTGTCTCGAGAAATGAGGATTTGAGTGTCTTCTTGATGTACAAATTGTGCTATCAACATATACCTGGAAAGATAAGACACAGACCTAACTTTTGCAACAAAAATAACTGGATTCGGAGTTCATTTGGTCACCCAAAATGTACTTGAAATCTTCCTAACAGTTATTGAAGATAAAAAAGAAAAGTTTTATGCTTACTAGGACTACCATTGTAATTGGACTGCCATGTCACCACATATTAGCCATGTGTCTGAATTTTCCACATCACATGACACATGGAAGGTCAGATTATTCTAATTATTTTGATTGGAATAATATTTGGGATAAAAGGAAGGGAAATTAGAGATTGATTATGATTCCTAACGGGATAAGGAAAGTTTCTCTATTCCTAGTGTGAACATGAGACACAAATACATCCTTACCCTCGGTGTGGCCGACCATGTAGAGTTTGTAGGAGTTGGTATTATGATTTGCATGCTATCTCCTATATTCTCTAGGTTTTAGAGGTACCTTACGGTTAAACCTCTCCTAAACCTTTCCTATAAATAGATGAGTACCTTGAAGGCTAAAAGAATCTGATAATCTTCTCCCTTCTCTCTTCCTCACGGCAGCAAAGCTTTTCTCTTAGGTTTTATTTAGTTTTTGTTAGTTAATTGATAGCAAGGTTGTGCTACACAAAGCAAAGTACAAGGAGATTCGGCCAAGCCATTGGAGGAGTCAAGCTTGCTACTTTGATCATAGTTTGGAGAAGCCAAGGATTGAAGTTTGAAGGATAAATTCCAGCAGCCATCAATATTGGATTTGATTCCTTTTCTCTTTATTTTCTTGCTATTTAATCTATGTTATTTCTTTATTATTTGATGGATAATTTAGAAATCATTTGTAGCTGATTTTTCTATGAGGAGGATTATGATGTAACTCTATTACGAATATTTAGTGTTTAATTCATGTTAAGGTTAATATTTCATTGTAGTTCTTAATGCTTTCCATGAAAATGTGGATTGATTTAGTATTTATATTGACTTAAGAATAAGGGATATAAATATGGATGGGCAATGAAATACATGGTTATAGGAATATTGCATGCCTTAGTGGCAACTTTAACAAGGTCTTATTGGGTTTGCATGTCTTAGGACTTAAATTTCCGTATTAATATTAGGGATAAAATACTTTGTGGTTGCTAGATTAGAATGCATTGAGAAATCAACTTTTTGTCATTTGTGGTTAAAGGGGGATTAACCTATGAATCTATATTGTATTAGGACTAAATATGATTAATAGTGGTGAAGTCATGATCCTTGTTCTTTATAATCTTTGATTACTTACTTGCTGCTTTGTCTTTAATTTAATTATTGCTTTCTTAAATTGCTGTCTTGATACTCAACAATCACTAAAAAACAAATCTCTTTTAGTTTTCAAAGTTTAATTTACAATTGTTTTGTTTTTAAAACTATAGACATTATTCCTCGTGGGATCGATACAGGTTTTCTTAATTTTAAACCACTTTATTACTTGTTGATTCGTACACTTGCTAGTTGATCTAAAATATACCACAACAAGAGACAGAATATCGAAGCTAAGAAGAGAAGAAGGCTAGAGGATGAAGAGAACGTGAGGCTTTACGAACCAAATAGACATCAAGAGCTTGGAGGTTACCAGGTCTTTAATACCTTTGATCCACCTCTATACTCCCACGCCTTTGGGCCAGAATGGACAGCGTCACCTTTCGTGGAAGAGATTTGTCATGTTGTTCTCCCTCAAAACTTCAAAATACTAAACCCGGCATGACTGATCCAGCAGAACATTTAGGGGCGTATAATGTATTAATGGAGTTTGAAGCAGTTTGAAATGCCATAATGTGTCAAGCATTTTCCTTAACACTTGGATGAGTGGCACATACCTGGTTTATCAGCTTATGACCTAGGTCAATCAATTTCTTTAGCCATCTAGAAAACATTTTCATTTCCCAGTTCATAGGAGCTTGACTAGTAAATAAGCCTCCCTCCCATTTATCGTCAGTTGTGCAATGGGAAAATGGGTTCCTAAAGGCCTACATCCATAGTTTCATGGACATAATGATGCAGATAGAGCGTTGCACTAACGACCAGACCATTCATGCCGTGCAAGATGGGGTACGCGACGAAGACTTCATATAGACAATAGCCAAAAATGCACACTGGACATTTTCAAAAATGCTGGTGGAAGCCTAGAAACACATCTCTACAGAGTCTAGAAGGAATCTAAATAGGACAGGAGGTGGCGGTAGACCTAAATTTAGGAAGAACCAGTAGAACACCCCGAGGTAACAAAAGAAGCTACGAGGAGATGAACTAGGGACCTTGTCCCTCCAAGAGCAAGTTTGAGAGGTTCACCCCCCCAACATGACTCTTTCTGAGGTGCTAATGCAAATCAAAAGGAATAATATGTTGAAAAAACTAGCCCTGATAAAGATGCCCTTCAAGTTCAAGAACAAAAGGAAATATTGCAGGTATCATAAAGAGTACGAACATACGAAAAAAAGTGTTTAGAGCTGAATAAGGAGATTGAAATGCTAATTCAGATATGACTACTAAGGGAACTCTTGGAAAAAGCTCTTGAACCTCGATGAAGGTGACTTGGAGGGAGACTTTTTTCATAACATTCACAGATGATGAGGCATTGAGGATTCAACACCCACAATAATGCCATTGTAATAACAGCTCAAGTGGCTAACCAGATGGTGTATCGGATGCTAATCGACAATGGAAGCTTAGTCGACGTCCTGTATACGTTTGCATATTAGGCAATGGGATTAAAAAAGGATATCCTTAAACCAGTGCGGACACCAGTCATGGAATTTGCTAGATCGACAGTATTCTCTTAAGGATCCATCGAGCTTCCTCTTACCATTGGAGAAGCACCCAACAGATCCATTGTCCTGGTGAATTTTCTTGTGATAAAGTCACCATCAGCCTACAATGCCATTCTGGGTAGACTGACTCTTAATGCATTAAGAGCAGGTTCAAAAACCTATCATTTGATGATCAATTTTTCAACTGAAGGTGGATGTATCGGGTCAATGCATGAAGATCATTATGAATCCAAACAGTGTTACGCTACAACTCTTCGTGATAAGGATACACATTCAAAAACATGACCCATTTTTCTGAAATCCGGGCGAAAATGCTTTCAGTTGCAACACAAAAAACTCAATCACCTGATTCTGGCATTGACCTTTGAGCAAAAATACTTCGAGCCAGCTTGGAGTCCAAGAACCCAGAGAATACCACAGAGGTAAAAGCCTTCCTCTAACCAAAAAAATGCTCTGAGCCATCTTTCAAAAAAAATACTTCACCCGTACCACTAAAAGTGAATAAAGGGAACACCACACTGGCTACTGAAGTTAATATGGGAGAGAAGATTGAAGGTTCATTAATGATGGAGGTCGAGGTGACTGGAGAGGAGTTTCAAAGGGAAGATATAGAGGACAAAAACAAAGAGTGCTGTGAGAAGAACTAGCAAAGGAACTCTTTAACATGGAGCTAGACTCAAGTGACCCAATGAAGACTACAAGAATTGGTACAATGCTTCCGTCAGAGCTGAAGGAAGTGCTTATGGAGTACTTGAGAGATAATTCATACATTTTTTCTTGGTCCCACAAAGACATGCCTGGAATTGACCCATCGATGATGGTATATAAGCTCAAAGTTGATCCCAATTTCAGGCCAATCAATCAGAAAATGAGAACTTTCAATCCCAAAAGGTACGAGATGATCAAGATGGAGGTGGAACAACTTTTGAAGACAGGACTCATTAATGAAGTGTTGTACCACTTGGCTAGAAAACATAGTGTTTGTCAAGAAAAGTAATGGAAAATGTGTGTGGATTTTACAGACCTCAACAAAGCATGCCCCAAAGACAATTTTTTGTTGCCACGGATTGACCAGCTTATGGGCTCAATAGCAGGAAGTGAATTATACAGTTTATGTGATGCATTCTGAAGGTACAACTAAATCAGAATGCACCCTAATGACCAGGAGAAGACCGCTTTCGTCATTAATCTCGGATTATACCGTTATAAAGTGATACTTTTTGGGCTAAAAAATGCTAGAGCTATATATCGATGGCTAGTGAGGTGTTTGCTGAATAGATAAGAAAGACGTTGGAGATGTACGTGGACGATATATTGGTGAAGAGTGTTAAGGTAGCCAAGCACTTGGCCCATTTAGATGAGACGTTCATAATCCGGAGAAAGCACAAAATGATTATTAACTAGTCAAAGTGTGCCTTAGGGGTAACTTTTGGGTTTCATAGTGAACCAACAAGAAATCGAGGCTAATCTTGAAAAAAATCAAAGTAATCATGGAGATGAACTCCCCTCGCAAGGCGAAGATCTTCAGAAACTTACAGGGAGGGTAGTAGCCCTCAACCGATTTGTTTCAAGAGCTACTGATAAGTGTTTACCGTTTTTTCTGGTTTGGGTAGTTTTTCTATAAAAATTCAAACTAAATTGTAGTTGGCAATTTAGTTTAGCTCGGTTCAGTTGAACGGTTTGGGCTTCGGCTCATTTGTTATTGTTGCAAGCTTGCAGCCTATTTTTCATTATACTTCCATTTGTATTATAAATTTAAAGAGAAACTAAAAGTTAAATCACATGTTTATTAACTTATTAATGAGACATCAATTCAATTATTCATCTAAATATTAGAGTCCAAACTCCAATAAAAATACAAACCAATGATCCATCATTTAATTTTATAGTCAAAACTTAATTTAATAATATATTCCATACTCTAAATCCCAAACTAATTTTAATACTACAGTACTAAGTTCAAACTAAAAATAGTACAATTCAAAGTCCAAATTAAAAATATTACAATCAAAACTAAAAATTTCATAACACATTCAAACATAAAAGGAAAAAAATATTGAGCCAAATATTTTTTCTCTAAATTGATTTTCTCTAAGTCAGCCGAATATAATAATAGCCTTGGCTTTCATATTGAGCCATTTATCAAAGTACATCACTAAGTCAAGAAGAAGCAGGCAATGATGGTGGAGAGATCCCTACATTTATTAGAAAGACATAATATTTAAATTTAAAGCAAAAAGACAATTATAATTTTATAAATATAGTTACCACTTACCACATTCAATACTGTCATAGTATTTTATATCTTCCACCGACATTTCCACTTTATGATATACTTCTATAGGTCTAGAGCACAACCAATTTTGAGAGCAAATCAAAGCCTCAACCATTTTTGGATTCAATGAACTTCTAAATGCATTAAGTTATCGACCTCCCGTGCTAAATGCATATTAGAAACCACAAAAGAAACGGAATAGCAATCACATCTTTTGCAATTTTAGATAATACTTGATACTTTGTGTTGCTGTTTTTCCACCAAGCTAATATATCAAACTTTAAATTTTCTGTTCTCTCAGTCTCACATGGATCCCATAATTATCTTTCAACCTCATTCTTTGAATCTGTAGTTTTAAGGCCCATTTTCATCTTTAGATATTGTGACCTCTTTAAAAGCAACCAATGCTCGATCTTTTCCATATTATCACCATCCAGATTTTTACTCCCACTTGCCATTGCATCAAGCTTTACCTGCTGGTTATCATCGATATTTGATTCTCTTTCCCTTTATTTCTCACATTCATTGTCTTTGTAGAACTCATAAAGGCGAACAAAAGTGTTTTTCACATCCTTAGTCAACTTTTCAACATCCTCATTTTCATAAGCATCCAATAATAAATAAGAGACATAATCCAACTTATTCTTCGGATCAAGCACAACTCCAATAATTATAAACTTGTTGGCATTTCGAAGTGAACCCCAATATTTATTAAATTTTTATAACATTTTACCTGTCATATCTCTCATCATTTTATTTTCACATATACTCAACTGAACAAGATTATTGTACATTAAACTCAATGAGTGAAAACACATATGAGAGGTAACAGACAAAGAAGCACTTACTTTCATTGCAAGATTATAAAAATACCAAGAAACTTCACACAAATCTCAGCAATTTCCCAATCTAAACTGCTAGGTGGTCCTGCTTTCCTCTTATCATTTTAATCACTTTCGAAGAATTCTTTATAGTTTCGATCATTATCTTCCATCCTATCAAATGCTTTTCTAAACTTCAAAGCAGACACATCTAAGAACAAATAACCTTTACACTCAATCTTCTCTTTTTCTACACACATTTTAAAAATGTGTGACCTCAAAGGTGATGATCTAATATATCTAAAAGCATTACGAATTCCAGCAATATTGTCATTTATCTCTTTCAATCCAAAGTTCACAATAAAATTTACAATATGTGAAGTACAACAAACATGCATCAACTTACCATTCAAAACAATTCCTTTCCAATTTTCTTTCCAAATAACTTTTACACTCAATCTTCTCTTTTTCTACACACATTTAAATAAATGAGTGACCTCAAAGGTGATGATCTAATACATCTAAAAGCATTACGAATTCCAGCAATGTTGTCATTTATCTCTTTCAATCCAAAGTTCACAATCAAATTCACAATATGTGTAATACAACGAACATGCATAAACTTACCATTCAAAACAACTCCTAAACAATTTTGCAATTTTCTTTTCAAATATTTAAGAGTCAAATCATTTGAAGAAGCATTATCAACTGTTATGGTAAAACCCCTCTCAATACCCCATTCAAGTAAACAATCCTCAATCACTTTTCCAAATGTCTTGTGATTGCAATTTTCTGTCACTTCCTCTTTCTATTCAATCTCTCCTGAAAATAATAAAAGGTTACAGTACCAGTGTGGTACCTGCCAAAGACACTCTGACGCTCAAGTCAGTTCAAAATAAAAGAATGTATTTTGTAATTTAAAGAGTAATTCATGTGTACTGCGTGTATGTTTTGTATGTTTCAGAATCATTTACTTTTCATCTTTCACCTCTTACTTATACCCTTGGTGTTTGATGCCTTTATGATCATAATTGTCCATTGAAAGCTCTTGATGATAATTAATTTCCATGGTTTCCTTAGAATTAATTGTGTTCGAAACATTTACAATTGGTGATTGACCACCTTTTAGCACTTGTTAGAGTGCATCGGAAGTGGTGTTTGAGCTTCTTAGACACGTATTTAAGATGCTTCAGATAGTTTCGAAAAAGACACGTAATCAAGATACCTTGGATAGTTCTGAAAGAGACACATGTTCAAGATGCATCGGATAGTTCTGAAGAAGTTACGTGTTCAAAGTGCCTTTGAAACCTTTTTCATCCCTTTATGGCTCGGACTTTTAGGCCATCTGATAGGCTCAAAACTTTAGAGTAACTAAGAATGTCTAAAACTTTAATCACTCTCTCAAAAGGTTTAGTGTCTTCACTCCCTTGGAAGGTTTATTCATTATCTCAAAGGTACAAATGTTTGAGTGTACTACAGAAAATGCCTGTGACTCACCCTCGGAACAAATCCGATACTACCCTTTGGATATAAAATAATATCCAAAGTTGAGGCTCACCCTCAAAAAATATCTGAGACTACAATTCTGGTATAAAATAGTATTCACAGTTAAAGCTCACTCACGGAAAACATCTGAGATTACTCTCTCGGTATAAAATAGTATTCACAGTTAAGGTTCACCCTCGAAAAAAATCTAAGACTACCCTTTAGGAATAAAATAGTATTCATCGTTACCCCCCCCCCCTTTCGTGAAATGACACGTTAGTTCATGGAGTTACTTATGCTCAAAATCAAATCCTAACTCCTGAGAACTTCATCAAGGCAGGTCTTCATTCCGAAGAAGAATTAATCTTGACTGGTATTCCCATTTCCACTAAACTTGTGGTTTCAAAAATTGATTTTCTTAAATATTGTGCTTTTAAAGTGCTTCGAACCAAATTCTAACAGTTGGACTCACTTGTGGCCGAATCTCCCTTCGAAACTCGTCGAAGCCATGGAGAATAAAACTATTGCTCCAACCAAGCTCACTGCTAAGGAGTCTCATAATAAACTAGAAAAACTAGAGGTCATAAGAGAATATAAAAGAAAAACTTTTGAGGCTGCTCAAGTCTCTGGGTCACCCAACATGATGTTGACTTGCACATAAAGCTTTGGACAATATCAAAGAATTAGATGAGTATGCTATTTGGACTGAACAAATCGCTCCAGAAGACCCATGACGCTCTTCAGAACACCTGAAGCATAGTCATCAACCGTGATGCCAAGCTGAAGGAACCTGCCGAGACCATTACAGGGTTCGAGTCCCAGAAGCATGCATGGCTAAAAGAAAGGAATAACTAGCTTAGAAAACTCAACTCATTTGAAGCTAAATTTGAAAAAATTGTCACCAAGGAAGAGCAATGTGAAAAGTTTGAAAAACTCATTCAGAAACGACAACTGAACTCAACTTCTGAGCCTAGTGACAAAGAGAGTAGATCACTCCAGATGACTACATCTCTTCTGATGAGAGCATAAATTCTGAGGACAAGGTGTCAAAGCATGTAGTCAACTTCAAGCTGGCACTTCAACTCAACCTCCACTCCTTGGAAACGATCCTCCTCTTGCTGACAATAGCCATTCCGAAAAAGAAACTTCTCTTGAGTTAATTCTATTGTTAGAATTTGAACTCAATGTGAGTGGACCCGATTGTTAAAGTCAAAGAGTTAATTCTAATGGTTAGAATATGAACTTAAAACAAGTGGACCTGATAGTTATGGTCAAAAATTTCCTATCAGAACCCATAAAGTGGGAGGAAAATTTCAAGCCTGTGAAGTGGGTGAAACTTTTATCTGATTCATCAGTCTGAGCGTAGGCTAAGCTATCTGAATCGTTAGTCCAAGCATGGACTATTAGTCGTCAGTTCAAGTGTTGACTATTAGCCATCAATTTGGGTGTGGACTATTAGCCGTTAGAGTTAAAAGTAGCTCCATTGTTGTAGAAGACTAATATGCTAGAACCTACATATCATGCAACAATACAGGCGCAATACGAGCATATATGTAGAATTATAATTGTTCATGCATAAACATGTGCATGTGAAATACAAAAAATATGATATGGGATGACCTGTAAGATGTAAGACGAGGGCTAGTGTGATCATTGGAAGTGAGCTCAAGTGATTAATTATACCCGTATAGTTAGCCCTCCACATTTTTTATGCCATCTAGATCGAGTCTAGCTTGTAGTTTTATTGTAACATTTGCTTTCACATCAACTAGCTAAAACATTACACTCGTAATGACCGATATTGTTTCCTCGCTAGCTACATTTTGCACCAATGTTATTTTATTAAAGTGCCTATACATTGGCCTGGTTGAATCGCTTTGCAATAATAACCATTTAGATTGCTTTCACGCTAGTTAGTTGAAGGGCTACGCGAAAATGCTTGATTAGATTTGGATGTATCTTAGTTGACATTTTATTTGGTGCTTCGCCTGATTTTGTAGTTGGACCTGCATATAAATCTCATGCAAAAATACAAATACAATTATGTTATATATCCATAAAAGATGTTATAGGCGTTAGAATAAATTATAAATTTGTCAAAAAAATAACAGAAAATTAAAGCAGTGTGAAGTTTAATTACGAAAGGTAAACTGTTTACCAACTACCTAGCTGATTAGTCGAATTCACAATTGGTTTCAATTGTGCTTGTTGCTCATGCCATGGAAGGACTTTCACGAATCGAATAGTGAATACGTTTGAGAAATTATAGTTTCCCCAATTTCGGAAGTCGGTGTTTCATTGGGATTCGACATTGAATTACAATCACCATATATATTCTTGAATTTCTGATCTCAAGAACTGCAAAAGATTCGAACTTGGAAGTATAATCACATATCAAATGTGAAATACCCCTGTCTGGCGCGCCAAACTGTGATTGCAATTTTCTGTCACCTCCTATTTCCTTTCAATCTCCCTTAAAAATGATTAAAATGTTACATTACTGGTGTGGTACCTGCTAAAGATACTCCGACGCTTAAGTCAGTTCAAAAGAAAAGAATGTATTTTGTAATTCAAATAGTAATTCATGTGTTTTGCATGTTTTTCATAATCATTTACCTTTTTGCTTTCACCTCTTACTTATACCCTTAATGTCTGATGCCTTTATGAACTTATAACTGTCCATTGAATACTCTTAATGATAATTAAATTCCATGATTGCCTTAGAATTAGTTGTGTTTGAAACATTTAGAATTGGCATTTCACCGCCAGCACGTGTTAGATTGCCTCGGAAGTGGTGTTTGAGCTTCTTGGACACGTATTCAAGATGCATCGGATAGTTTTGAAGAAGGTATGTATTCAACATACCTTGGATAGTTCCGAATGAGACACCTGTTCAAGATGCCTCAGATAGTTCCGAAGAAGTTACGTGTTCAAATTACCTCAGAAACCTTTTTCCATTCATTTATGGCTTGGACTTTTAGGCCACCTGGTACGCTTGGAACTTCATAGTAACTATGAATGTCTGAAACCTTAATAACTCCCCCAGAAGGTTTAGTGTATTCACTCATTTGAAAGGTTTAGTGTCTTCGTTATCTCAAAGGTACAAATGTCCAAGCGTACTATGGAATACCTTAGGACTCACCTTAAGAACACATCCGATACTACCCTTCGAATATAAAATAATATCCACAGTTGAGGCTTAATCTTGGAAAACATTTTAGACTACCCTTCGGGTATAAAATAGTATTCACATTTAAGGTTCACTCTTGGAAAACATCCGAGATTACTCTTTGGGTATAAAATAATATCCATAGTTAAGGCTCACCTTCGAAAAACATCTGAGATTACTCTTCGAGTATAAAATAGTATTCACATGTCTCACCTTTATGATTTTCAGGCACATAAAAATTTAAGATTCTTTTATGCAGGTTCCAATTATCATCAATAAAATGAGCAGTAAGGAACATGTAGTTGTTGTTTTGAATGGAACTCCAAATATATGTAGTGAGGCAAATTCTTTGATTATTCAAAGAGAACAATATCTTTAAAGACTTTTTCTCATCCAAAAATAATTGAAACACATCCCTATAAACTGTTCTAAAAGATGGTGGATCAAACTATAGGTTCAAAGTTCTAGAATACTTTTTAAACCCTTATCCTTCAACATGACTAAATGCCAACTCATCAACAACAATCATTTCAGCACATGTGGCCTTACACGCTTTTTTACTAAATGTCCAAACTACTAAATTGTTAGTACCACTCTCACTAACCTTAGACTCAAAGGAAATAAATTTTTGTTGTTTATCTTTCAACCTATAGGGGTACCTTTTGCATTGGTTAACCAAAGTATTGCGCAATGTACTAGTCCCAAATCTCTTGGAATCCCATTTACAATCTCGACCGCAATATTTACATTTGCACCTATCATTATTCTCAATTTTTACATAATGATCCCAAACATCATATTTGAGCCTGAAAGGTTTTCCTTTTTTGGTTTTAGAATCAGGTTTATCTTCTTATTTTGAGGCTTCAGATACTAATTCTACTTCAGGAGGGTGGACAACCATCAAAAGACCCATCAAACTCATCTAAATGGTCCATCTCAATTTTAAACCTATTTAAACCACATATACAAACAAAACAAAATTATAAATTATATGTACATAACAATCAAAACTCCAAAATTATAGAAAATGACATTTCCAAAATTATGAATAATCAAACACTTATGAAACTTGTCATGAGCTCAATGGAAAATGTAAGAGTCAAAGTGGCATCCTTTATTTGCATATACATATAAGAATGGCCTTTGCTAGCTATATTACAATTAAGTAAAAAAATTTCTCCAAATTTCAAAATATTATATGTTTTGAAATCACAGTAACCAGGACCCGAATCACATTCAAGATGAAATTGAATATTGGATGGCGTACTCTTTAACCAACAACTACTAATATACATTTTATTATATATATTGATTTTATATTACAAATGTATGAAAGTAAATTACACAAGGGAAAAAAATTGTTGAATAAGAGATTGCAAAAAGAAAATCAAAGAAACAATTGAACACTCAAAAGAATTTGTAAATGGGCATACCTGCAAGTTTGCAACAATAAGAAGATGCTAAGAGACTAAGATGACCAATGCAAGGAAATCTCTTGGTTTGATAAAAAGCAAAAAATGGGTAGAACTCACCAGCTCTATGCATCCTTAGAAGAGGAATAAAAAAGAGATGGAAAAAGAGACTTAGCACTTACCTTGAATCTAGAACACAATAAAATGGAGATGAAGTTCTTTGAAAGATGGAGGTTCCAAGGTGAAGGTAGAGGTGGATTTTCAAATAGATCTAGGATGTGGAGGCGGAGAAATGTGATGTGTGTATTTTGTCTTAGGGTTATCTGACTTGAAATTAAAATAATCAAATAAAAAAATATATATTAAAATTCAAAACTAATATATATCATTAATACTAATAATAAATTAAAAATATGTTATATATTAGTAGGCGGTTTGGATTGATTTGATCTGAAAATCATCCAAACCGTGGGTTGGATTTTTTACATAACAAACTGAACCAATCTGAACCAAAACCCATGGTTTGGTTCGGTTTAGTTTGGTTTTTCCCACCCCTAATGGTGCCTACTAGCTATCCTCTAAGGCAGTTGCTTCAAAAGCCTAAATCTTCAAAAAGATTGATTAAGTGGTCCATTGAACTTGGGCAATACGAGATATCATATAAGCCTCACACAACAATCAAAGCTCAGGTAGTAGTTGATTTTTTTTGTCTAAATTCACTAGTTCAGAAAGAGAGGAGATCACCATCCCGGATGTTGGCAATGAAGCGGGCAATACGCAACCAACATCATTATGGACTTTACATGTGGATGGATCATCCAATGAAAAGGATGCATAGCCGGATTCATCCTAACCATGCCAGGACTTGACCACGTCAAATTGGAGTATGTACTTAGACTCGGGTTCAAGGCATCAAATAATGAATCAAAATATGAGGCGCTAATTGTAGAACTCAAGATGGCAAGGTCAATGGTAGCCTAAAAGTTGCACGTCTACAGTGACTCTCAACTCATGGTGAAGCAGGTTAACTCGAAGTAACAAGCAAAATCAGCAAACATGATTAGTTATCTAGAAGTGGTTAGAGAGGTGCTCAAGGGGTTTGAAAAGCACCACATTACTCAAATACAGAGGGCTGAGAATTCAAATGACGACTCATTTGCTAAACTAACATTGGCGACCCAACATTTTAGAGAATAAGTAACAGGTGAATCTGATCGAGGAGAGACTAGGCTGGAGAAACCCTATCATCAAGTTCTTGAGGGACGAAACTTTGTCTCAAGACAAACTAGAGGCCAAGAGATTGAAGTACAAAGCACCATATTACAATTTGATCAACGGGGGGGTACTGTACAATAGAGGTTTTTCATTCTTTTACCTTAGATGCCTGTGAGAAGCAAAAGTGGACTATGTTCTAAGGGAAGTTCATGAAATGGTTTGTGGATACCATACTGGAAGCCACTCATTGGCTCACAAAATAATTCTCCAAGGGTATTATTGAGAAAGTTATACAAGGAGATGCAAAGATTTTTGTGAAAAAGTGCAACCTTTACTAGAGGTTTGCAAATGTGCAAAGGAAACCCCCGGAGTAGCTCACCTCCAGCATGAGCACTTGGCCTTTCTCTTAGCGAGGAGTTGACCTCATCGGTCCATTTTCAATAGAACAAGGCTAGATAAAATACACAATAGTGGCTATTGATTATTTCACCAAGTGGGTAAAAGCTGAACCCTTGTCAAAAATTACTAAATCTAAAACCTCAAGCTTTGCCTGGAAGTCAATAATATGCCAATTTGGGATATCCCACACCATAGTTACGGATAATGGAAGGCAATTTGATAACAAAAACTACAGAGAGATGTGCTTAAACTTAAGAATCAAGGTTGCTTTCTCATCCCTTTTTCACCTGCAAGCTAACGGTCAAGTTCAAGCTGCTAACAAAATCATCAAGAATAACCTAAAGACTAGGTTGGAGAAAACACAAAAGGGCTTAGGTCGACGAACTCTCCCGAGTTCTTTGGGCTTATCAAACTATCTCAAGAACTGGAATAGGAGAAACATCTTTCTTTCTAGCTTTTAGGGTTGAGATTATCCTTCTAATGGAGATAGAGGTGCCCAATTTCAGAACTGAACATTTTCAACCGAAGGAGAATGGGGAGCATATATGACTTAGTTTGGATCTAATAGATGAAAAAAGAGACTTGGCTCATATGCGAGCAACTGCCTACCAACAGCTCATTATTACAACTCGAAAGTTAAACAAAGGATACTCAAACTGGGAGATTTGGAATTAAGAAATGTTACATTAAATACAAACGAACATGGAGCTAGCACATTGGGAAAAACCTAGGAAGGTTCGTATCGAGTGAAAAAAGTGCTACGACGTGGGATATACCAATTGGAAATAGCGAATGGAGAAACATTTGTTCAGCCAATGAATGTTGAGTACTTGAAAATTTCTTTTCAATAAAATGTAATGAAAAAATAGCCAGTATATACTCTATGATCATCGATGGAATGGAATTTCTTTTACAAGAAAGTATGTGCAAACTTCCATTTTTGACTCCTAGTAACAAAGATGATGAACGCTCTTTGAGGTGCACTCGAATTTGAGCAAGGGCTGAGTGTCACAAGAGTTCAACACTCCCTGAGTTGGGCTCATATTTGACACTGGATTGAGTGCCCCAGAAGCTGAACGCTCCTTAAACTGGGCTCAATTTTGCCAAGGGTTGAGTGCCCTAGGAGCTGAACGTTCATTGAGCTAGGCTCATATTCAACCAGGAGCTGAGCACTCTAGGAGCTTAACGCTCTCCGAGCTGGCCTTAGAAGTTGAACATTACACAAGTTGAGTTTGGGTTCTCCTAAGAGCTGAGTGATCCATGAGCTAAATTCTCAAAGTCAGCTAAAAGGTGAGTACTGTCTCACACGCCATAACTTTTGCTTGTTTTCTGAACAAACAAAAAAAGTGGGAAGGCAATAAGGTACCAAAATTCACCTAGAACATGTTTAAATTTCAATCTTAATACGCGAAAAGTTTTACAAGTTCATATTTTTGAAATAGAGTTTGGGATTATTACGGCAAATAATTGTAGTAATAGCAGTGTTTATTCCAAAATCAAAATAGACCTTAACATGTTAAAATAAGTCCTCAACGTAAAATCAAAAGAAAAGTAAGAAACATGAGTTCACATTTTCACAAAAGGCAAGAATTTATAATCAAGAGATAACACGAAAGCTGACAACCGAAGCCTAAGAGCAACGTCCTGAAAGAGGTGGACTCGTGGAACCATACTCAGGAACTGGGCAAACCGAAGCAATAATGAAAGGATCATGAAGTGGCTGAGTTGATACACCCAGAGCTGGTTGAGTTGAGTTAGAGCTTCAGAGGTGGAAACTAAAGGAGCTGAGTCATGATCCAGGGATTGGTATAGTAGGATGTAGTCCAAGTCAAGGAACTTGGACATAATAGCTTGAAATGCGAAGTTAGCACTGTTTTCAAAATGTTTGTCAGCCTTGGTCAGTTGCTGTCTAGTACTCAACATAAAATGCCAAGAGTTTGTCCTCATTCGGTTGGAGCTCTCTCTTCACCTCCTCTAGCTCCGCCCTCAGCTCCTCAGCCTCCCTCTTGGCATCCCTAAGCTGCTCTTCGAGGTCCATGGTAGCTGTGACCACGAGCTGGTCTTTCCTCTTAAGCTCACTATCATTTTGCTTAAGATTAGAATCTCTCATCATTAAGGCATGTTCACAGTCGAAAACACATTTCTTAGCATCTTCAAGCTTTTTTTCAATCTCCTTCTGACGAGCTCTAGTAGCGATGGCTTCTTCCATTGATGGCCAACCTATTCCTAAAGATTGTAGGCCATCTGCAAGTAGATAGTAACAGAAAACAAGTAAACAAAAGTGCTCACAAAAATGGTTTGACAAGAAGCCTAGTCAGTAAAAGAGGAAACTAAGATGCCAGAGCCATGCTTGTCCTCAACAGACGCAACCTCCTTAGACAATAGGTTGAAAAAATTCTGTCATGTGACCATTCAATGTAGCATTAAGCTGAATAATTCAATCATGTGACCATTCAATCTAGCATTCTCTCTCAGCCAACTCCGTAGAAGAATCATTTCCCTTTGGAGATCGAGTGCTCACTTTGGTTTAAGGAGGTGAATTGTCACAAAACCTGGACTGGGACTGAGAAGCTACACATTTTGGGTCTTTGAGCTAGCTATTTTAGAAGCACGAGGAGATTTGTCCGGAGTATAGGCAATTTTAGCTCATTTGAGGAGATTTTGGTTAGGCATCTCCTTTGAAAGCCAACTCAGTAGGTTTTTCAAAAACTCACTCTTGGTTGTTGAGACATCGCTGTAAAAGAAGAAACCAATAGAGAAATGGTTAGACACTTAGGAAATAACAAATGCAAATGACAAAGGATGATAACTAACTAATATCGCTAGCTAGTCTATCTCTCTCCAAAAGCAACTTGGTATCCCTGATAGATAAATCGAGGTTCAATATCCAAAAAACCCTAGAGATGCTAGGTTCATCTAGGTAAAGGGCAGATGAGCTCCAACTGTGGTTGTACCCACCGAACTAGCAGAAAACTGAAAGCTCATCCTTTGCCACCTCAGGCAAAAACCCACTATCTTTGCCAATTAGTAATTCCAGGGAGCTTCTGGAGGAACTTTTTCTGGCGAGGATAGTAATAGTAAGATCCAACTTTCCTAGAGGCCAACTTGACCTCAAAACATGTCTAAATCTCGGAAAGGCTGGGATCAGTATTGAAGTGCTCTCATCACAACACATAACAACATAAAATCCATTTCCACGCATTAGGGTTGAGCTGTAGAGGGCTTAGTCAGACAGAGTGAATAAGTCTACAAACAAAAGGCACAAAGGGAAGCCTAAGCCCGCACTTAAATAACCACATGTTTAAGGAAACTTCACCAACAAAAAGTGAGTTGTGCAGCTCATCCTCATCAAGGACTCGAAAATGACCTGATCAAGAATCGAATAGTATGCCCTCAATGAATCCAACTAAGCTTGGAAAGGCTAGACTTGACGGAGTTGAAGCTCCAATACTCCTCTCGAGCTATCAATTTTCGTCTTTCTTTTTCCCTGGAAGGTTCAACACCAAAGATCGAGAATTTGAAAAAAGCCTCAGATTTCTCAGCTCTTGAAGCATCCATGGCCTCAGAATAAGAAGAGTCGAAAACCTCCACCACCTTAAAGGCTCTACAAGTCTCCAACTAGGAACAAACAGGATCCTAAATCTGCTAATACCTAGCCGAAAAGGCTTGTGTTTAGGTTCAGTGGAGGTCTGAAAGCTAATGGGAAAAAGATTAAGGAAAAACCACTAGAACTGCCACCAACGCTTGGTGAGGTGCCATACATCTGAAACATAACAAGAACTTACTATTAGATTGGTACTATTCTCATTTCCAAAGAAATAGAATTGGAATACGAAAATATGTGAGAAACACCCCCTTATCCTACATACAAACCTCATAAAGACCACTAGGCCCAAAAATCAGTGCACAAACTGAGCTAAACATTACTACGCAACTTTGGACATCCATCCAGGTCCAGGAATCCACCCAGATCCAAAGGAAGACACTTAGCTAACCTTCAATCAGCAAGTCAACATATCAAGAGTTCAGTCAAACCGACAGGGAACTCACAAACAGTTAACATGTTCACCCATTTCACAATCCAACAGCAAAACTAGGAGGATAAACCAACAGAAAATTACATAGCAAAGCTAGACTTAACCACATTTAGACAGTTCGCACAATAAAAGAAACAAGAAAGGAAGAAACACTTTGCACCATCAAATCTCAAAGGATTACAAAACAGAAACAGCATGCATATATGAGCCACATTTAAGAGGAATCCAGGTTTTATTGCATACATCCCTTTAATAAATAAAAAGATAAAAAAGAGGAGTGTTGGTCGATACTTATGCTACAATATATATGTGCATACATGTTTTGTGGAACTTTTTTCGGCTATATGCATTCAAACATTCAGAAACATCAAATACTCGTACATTTGCCCACACATATACATAAATGCCCATTTTCTCATTTAAGGGAAAGAAGATGGAGCATGGGTTTCGATTGTTATCCAACTTCTCTTCCCTATACTACCTTAATTCAAAAAAAAAATCATGTAAAGTGCCAACCAAGCAAATTCGATTGACACAAAAATCATGCCTATTCGAAATCAACATCACCGGGTTCACAAAAAAAGGGTACAAGCCAATAGTTCAATCAAAACCACAGAGACAACATAGAAGAATCCAATAGTACAAACCATCAGGTTCAATCGAAAGAAAAAAATAAAAAATAAAGCTGAAGGGAACTTTACCGAAAAAAGAAAGAGGGTAGATTAATACCGTCCATATTCAACCCCTCAGAGTCCTCTAACACCAAACTTTATCTTCCTTTTGAAAATGAAAAAAAAAAAACAAAGCAAGGAACTGAAAGGCTAGGTTTCGACTGGGAAAAATGAAAGGAAAAAAAAGAATATAGATAAACACCCAAACACCCCGAAGACCCGAAGAGCGTAAAAGCAGGATTTCACTATCTGAGATCATCTTTTCCTCTTGCAAAATAGGTCAAAAGTACCAACAATGAGCTGGTTGATAGCCAACACCAAGTGAATAAATACAAAATCATATCTTAAAAAAAAAATTTGCATTCTTTTTATAGAAAAAGAGAAAAAGAAAGGGAGAGGAAAAGCTTAGTGCGTTGGCTGGAAAGAAAAGGAAAGAGAAGATAATATCAATGCCTCTGTGGGAGAGTGTGATCAACACACAAAACAAAACAAAAACAAAAAAAGAAGAAGTAAACAATAAATGTCTTCCTTCTCCACAATTTCTCTTTGGCTTGGGAATTGATGGAAGACGGCTGCACTCATGCAAAAGTAATGATGGGGATTTGAAAAGTTTCTTTTTAAAATTCAAAAACTCTGGGGAACTGCGCTAA
Organism: Ochetophila trinervis; assembly: GCA_003254975.1. Classification (NCBI taxonomy): domain Eukaryota; kingdom Viridiplantae; phylum Streptophyta; class Magnoliopsida; order Rosales; family Rhamnaceae; genus Ochetophila; species Ochetophila trinervis. Next base: position 29,625 of record QANX01000299.1, read on the forward strand.
GAAGTTTTCCAACTTTGCCCCAGATCCCTAATTGAATGGGCCTAGGAAGACTCAATGAATTAAAAAGAAAAGTCAGTTTGATTGAAAATAAAACCAACTTGGGGGCTATTGTTGTGGATGCCTTATGGGCCATTCAAAGAAAGTCCATCAAGCTCAAGGCAACATAATCAAGCCTGAAAAAGAATAGAGCCCACAAAAAAATCAGCTCTGAGGCTACAAATTGGGCTGAAATTGGGTAAATTTAAAGGTCCAAAATATCGACTCATTCCTTGCTACAACCAATGGAGATCTATTTTTTGTAAAATAAAGGCAAGTGGACATGTGTCAAAGGATGGAGAAGGTAAAACCTAACCCTAGAATCTTCACCCTTGATCTCTAGTATATATGCAAAAATAAGTATATATGCAAAAAAAGAATCAAATGTGGAGATCTTTTGGCCAACCTAGGGATTGGTGCCTCCTTGGAATCTCTCTCCCAATTCTTTAATGATTTTGGGTGTTATCTCTCTCTCTCTCTCTCTTCCTCTCATAACACATTTCTTACTCTTTTCTTCTCCATTTTTCCACTCGAGCACACACAACACTCCTTATCACCATTTCACATTCTTATTTCTCTTCTTCATCATATTAAATCTATGAGAGATTGAAAGAGAAACATTTATGGGAATCACCACTGACTTTAGCATAGGAGGAACGCTGGCCACTTTATAGGTGCCCCTTTGATCCAGTTTTTTTCCATTTTGCACCTGTAGAAGATATCAACTTGTGGAGCAAAGGAGAAACCAAAAATCCACCACAATAGTTATAATATTGGATATTAAAAATTTAGTTAATAAATTTGATATCCATAGCATTCTTTATTCCAAAAAAGTAATTATGCAGTGACCAAAATTTAGTAACTAAAATTTAAAATCTAAATATGAAATTATTTCATTTGTTTTACCTTCTATAATTGTAAGTGTAACATCCCGTTTTGAGAAAAATAGTAAAAATTTTAAGTTTGACCAGTTGACCTTAAGTGGGCCATAGGGTTGACTTTTTGTGTGGTTATATTTCGGCTTTTACTTTGGTACCGTTGCGTAAAGCTTGTCGATACGAGTCCGTAGACTAGTAGTATATTTAATTCGGAGTTAAGACCAGGAAGTTATGGTCGTTTTAGTGTGAGGGGCTTTTTGGTAATCTGGCAAAGACTGATATTTATGGGTGAGAAATGACCGTTTTGCCCTTATCTGCATCTTTAAAATTTCTGGAAACTTCCCACGCACACCCCCCCCCGACGCCTCCCCTCCCACCTTCACCGAGCAACCTTCCCACGCCGGCAGCCACCACACCGTGGCCGGAGTTGGCCGACAACCACCCTTAGATCGAAGCCGGCGACCTCCTCTTCCTCCCCGTACCGGTGGTTCACCGTGAAACGACCCAGATCACCGAAAATCACGGCAAAACTGAGAGACTGCGCAAACCGTACACAGTCGCGACACCACCTTTGGCCGGCCGTATCTCACTGTTCCGGTGGAGTTAGGGAGCGTTCTTGGTACCGTTGGAAAGCTGGTGTGATGATCTACAGTTTGGTACCGAGATTGACCCAGGAAACCGCCGGAGCATGACAGAAAATGGCGGCCAAGTCTCGGAAAAACCACCGCGACAGCCACCTTTCCACCCCGATCTACTCCGATCGCAGGCGAGTGGCACGACACAGCCACCACCACGAGCTTCAGACCGCGCCGGCGACCAGATCTGCACTTTCCTGAGCTTCGACGACCGCCACACGCGTCGTACGCGCCGCCCACAGCCGCCGCCGTCTTCCTCCACGCGCCGCCGCCGATCTCCTCATTTTTCGGCAAGTGAGTGCTCACCACCCATTCCAACTCGTTCCTAGGGTCGTGGTCAAGCTTTCTGTACCTTCAATTTGATCTAATTTTGGTCGGATTCAAAAACGCACAATCCCGGCCGAGGTCCGATCTTCCGGGACCGATTTCGATCAATTGCTGCGACGAATCTTGAAATTGAAGGTAGCTTCTCGTTCCTTACATCTTCAATTTTGTTTCAGTAGAAAGTTTGTTGAAATCAGAATTGAAACGTGAAAATCCATGTATTTTGGGGATTTTTGCCGATTTTGGGCATTTTCGTAATTTCCAAAAATATTGGAATATTTTCGTGATTACTGAAAATGTTGGGCAATCTTAGTAAATAGTGTTTTAATCTTGTAATTGGAAACTCAGAGGACTTTTATGAGCTTTCGGTTAATTTTTGGATTTTAAAAGATATTTTCGGTAAATTCTTTTTAGATGCTCGTACCCGATCGAGGGCTAGACCGGAGATCCAGCAGGAGCACACTTCAGATCAGTGAGTGCATTTATTTTCTAAATCATTTGGGAATATATGCTATATTTGATTTGAATTCTATAAATTTGTTTGAATTGAATTTTCCTTATGCATTAAATTTTAATTATTAAATATGTTTTTGATGATTTAAATATTTGCATGAGTTTGATATTATGATTTGATGAATTTCCTATTTATTTGGAATCAATAGAAATTTGTGTTTTGATTGATTGTTTAATGGATTTTGAAGTTTTCGAATATTTTACAACTTGTGAAAAATTTGGTGAATTTAATGTGATTTGAGCTTTTGTGAAATTTAATAAAGTTTTAGGGCAACTTTTCTAATAACTAAAGGTTTGATTGTTTTGAAAAAATTTCTAAATAGAAGTTTTTGGAAAATCGTTGAATTTATTGTGATACTTTTAAAGGTAAAGGAATTTGAGAAATTTTATAAAATCCGATGATCGATGATCTCCGAAATGATTGTGAAATGTTTCATGATTTTGAGGAGTACCACACGGTATTGTATGATGACTGAGATGTACGGATTATTGCGCGCTATATTATTATTATGCCATCCTCTGCTGTGGACAAGTGTCGGGAGAGAGATGATGAGGATCCTGCCATGACGGATTTGGGACGCTGGTTCGTTGTGATGAGTTTACCCTCCTCCCCCCGCCTGTGACGCCGTCAGGACGCTAAAGGTCACACGGCAACGATACTTTGATGTGGTACTGGATTGATTTATATGGTTTGGATTTGGATTATATGAGTTGGATTTATATGAGTTGGATTTATATGATTGATTTATATGATTTGATTTATAAGACTTGGATTTATGAATTTGGATTTATACGATTTGGATTTATATGGATTTGATTTATATGATTTGGATTGATATGATTTGATTTATGGTTTTGGATTCATACGATTTTTAATTTATGGGTTGGAGCCCATGGTATTTGGTCTATATCGGTTTGGATTTAGCAAATGTTTCTACCTGCCATTTTATACAAACATGTTTTCAAATAAATTTAAATATTTCTTGTTGAGATTATATTTTATGGTTTTGGTGATTGAGTTGTGATTTCAATAAACATTTTGAATGAAGTTTTCGCCCCTTAAACCGGTTATAATGATTTAATGATTTTGGGGATAAACCAAGGGTTTTGCGAAATGATTTTCAAAACGGGAAACTTTTCAACTGAGTGACGTGAGGTTTGAGTGAAATAATTTTAACTACTGAGCTTATATTTTGTAGTTATCTAGGAGCACTCACAGAGATTTTATATCTCACGTTTTGTGTTTTTAACTTCGTTCCCTAGGTCCTAGCTGCAGGTCCTCGTGAGCTACCGCCGGCATTGCATTCATACTTGACTTCCGCTAGTGCCTTTACTTGTATTAAACTCTGTTCCTTGTATTTTGTTTATTCTTGGATTTGTATCATTATATTTCTGTTTACCTCACTTAGTGACGCTGACTTTCCCATTTGCTTCAAACCCACATTATTGGTTGAGTATGAAATTCTTATTGTTGCATGGCATATTTTATTTTATAATTTATATCTTATCTACTTTTAGTCATATTTTTTGATTTATTGTTTATTAAACCCCTTTCGGATGAGGATTCTGTCGGCTGCCCCGAAGGGTTCTGGTGGAATCTTCCTCAGGCGGGGCCTCTCTGGTTAATCTGGAGGGATTTCCGAGGCGGGTCCTGTCAGTAAGAATTTATTAATTTATTAACTATTTGTAAAGATTCATATAGTTGGATTCTAAAAATTTGATTTATATATTTGGTATCGGTAATATTGTTCTTTCTAAAATTTGATTTAAATTGACCAAATTTATTATGTAATTTTTTGATAAGGTAAATTTTAGAAGCATTCATTCCTATTTGTATAATTCTAAATCAGATTTTGTAGTTTCGTATATTTCACAAACAACATTTGCTGTCAATATAATTATGTGAAAGTTAATGATGCAAGTGTATATTAGTCTTTTAATCTATATTTATGAATATAATTTTTTTTAAATAATAAAACACTCTTCTGTCTCTCAATTTCTCACTTTTTTTCTCCTTTCTTTCTCACACTCTCTCATTTCTTTGTCTTTCTCTTCTTCTTTTTTTCTTTCCTCTATTCCTCTTTTTTACTTCTCTTTTTCTGGTTTTTTTTTTCTTTTATCTCTCTTTCTTTCTTCTCTTTCTCTCTTCTACCAAATCTACTTTTTTTTTTCTTTTTTTTTTATTATCCCCACTCATTTTTCTCTCTCCCTTCTCGCTCTATCCATTCTTTATTTTTTCCTCTCTTTTTTCTCTCCTCTTTATATATATATATATGTTTTTTGGACTTGAGGATTGAAGGAACATGATCAACAATCTTTTTTCTCTCCTCTCCCTTTTCTCTCTACTCTCTATTTCTATCCACTCTTTCCTTTTGCCGGTTTTTTTTTCTCTCTCTTCTCCTTCTATTTTTCACCATCAAAATATGCTCTCCTTTTTCTTTATCCTTTTTCTCTCCTCTTTATCTTCTCTCCTCCACTGCCGAAAAGCAGAAACCCACAAGAACTCCACGCCATCATCATCATCATCAACACTAGAGGAAAAAAAAGGAAGATAAAATGAGTTTTGGTTTCTAACATGAAAGAGGGAAAAAAAATTAAAAAATGGATGGGTATGGTGTGGGCTGCAAAAGAAGAAAATAAGACATTGATTTCAGTTTGATTGATTTAATTTTCCGGGTATTATTTGTTTTGTTATTATTAGTGTTGGGTGATTGTTTTTTGTTTTGTTAATCTTCTAGGTTTGATCAATTTAACATACAAAGAGAGAAGATAGAGATATTGGGATGGAGAAAAGAAAGACAGAGAGATGAGAGAGAAAGAGAGACAAATAGGAGAGAGAATGAAGATGAGGTTTTTTTTATATATTTTTATTTTATTTTTAAAAAAAATTATCAAAATAAACATGAGAGAGAGAAAAATAAAAAATATTTTAATAAAGAAGAGAGACACATGATAGAGAGAGTAGAAAGCTTGAGAGAGAGGAAGAAAAAAAAAGTATTTTAATTTTATTTTAACATTTTAGTTATTTTATCATGTAGGAAAAAAAATATTTGAACGATCATTAATTTCTAAGGAGTATTTATGAATTGTCAAATATCTATGAGTATAAAGTGAATTAGGACTTAAAATTGAAAAGTATCTATGAAATTCTCCTTTGTTAGTAATGCATTCTATGAGGCAAGGATTCTTTGATTCCGGTTTATAAATCAGTGCAGTTTGATATTCGTTCTATTAAGGAGATCAATAGATTGCAAAAGAGGGTTATGCATAACATAATTGATGATTTGTTTTTTTTTTTTTTGCATTGCCGAGGGGTTCCTGGCCAGCCAAGGAAGTCCCCTAAGATTGTGTTGGTTTATTGATTGTTGCCTAGTCCTGGATGGATTAATGTTAGTACTAATGACACAGCAGATGGTGGTCCTGGTCCTGTAGGTGGTAAAAGTATTTTTTGTACCAGTCGTGATTTTTTTCAAAGGCTGCTTTGTCATTATTTTAGGGTCAAAGTTTGCATTGGAAGCTGAATTGTTAGCTGTCATCCATGCCCTAGAGTTGGCAAAGAGATACTATTGGGATATGATTTGAATAGAATGTGATTCTTCTTATTTGATCCAATTTTTGTCCTCTAAGTTTATGGATGTTCATTGGTATGTTATGGCTCGGTGGGCGAGTTGCTTAAATTTTATTTCTCATATTCTTTTTCGGATTTTGTTTACTTTTAGAGAAGAATATATATATCATCAAATATTCTTCTGAAGCATGCAGTCTCGAATCTTTGATGGTGAAATTTTTTGAATTTTTTTTCTTCAGTTATTTTTCCAATCTTAGAGGGGACAATTTATATCGCTTTTGTAATTAATTTCAAAACTCTTTTTCACTATACTGATTTGGGGGTCTTTTGTTTGTTTTGTGGGTCATTTTATTGTCTTTTCCTTTCGTACTATTTTTTTTTTTTTTGGATAAATACGGTCAAGTGTGAGCTGGATGTTAATCTAGTTGGAATGTTCAATTATAAAATTTATTTTAATAATTTTAAATGTCATTAATTTATCAAGTAACATAATATTAAATATTAAAATTTTAACTAATAAATTAGATAGTATGTATCACAGCCAAGGGTGTTAAAATAAAAAAATTTGACCAAATTTCGGCCAAATTTTGTTTTTTCTAAAGTAATGATAGGAAACTAAGGGTTAAAAAAAGAAATAAAATATTTATAATTTTCGCTGAAAGCTTCAAAATTTTTACAATATTTCAATGATATTTCTATTTCAATTGCTTTATAATTTTGTAAAATTTTTTTAATTTTCATAAAAAATTTTGAAATTTATATCGAAATTTTTTTGGAAATATAGATTAATTTTTTATATTAAATTTAAAAATATTATGAATCTTTATAAATATTAAAGTATTTTTTAAAATTATAATTATTTATTAATAATATATTTTAACTAATGTTGTACTAGACGAATTGAAATTTAAAAGCAAAATTAAAATAATTAAAAAAAAATTAAAACAATGATTACAATTTTAAAATAAAAAAAATAGTTATAATTAAAAAAAATATTATTTTGATATAAATTTTCAACAAATTAAAAAATTTATGTACTTTTTGATCAATATTTTTTTCAATACACGGCTGAAAATAAAAATTACGAAGAAAGTAAATATTTTCAACTACTAAAAAATTTTATATAGATTTATTAATATTTAAGTAATTATGTATTTGAATTATTATTCTGATTAATAAATAATTTATTACTTAATAATAATAATATTTTTATCAATGAATATTATAAAATTTTTACTTATGATAAATATAATTTTTATTTAATATTTTTTTAATTTTTATAATTAAATTAATAAATTATTTATTAAATAAAATATTTTAAAATTTTATTAAAAATAACTATATTTTCGATATCATATTTTAATAATATTTTTTACTTTTAATATTTCTATCCATATTTCACTATTATTATAACATTGCTATTTACCAAAATCTGAAAAAATGGATTGGTTGGAACTTTGCCATTGATTGAAACCAGAAATTTACCCCAAATATATATTCTAAGCAGCCAAACAGTATCTTTTCCGGCGTTCTACATTACTTACCGTCTGGCAAGTATACAATCGCCACCACCACCACGAAGACGATGAATTCACATAGCGATTCGCCCGACTATCAGTTTGCTTCGTTTCCTCCTATTCCGTTTTCCCTGTATGTTCCTCAAGACAACCTCTACTCTAACCCTAACCCTGACCCTGACCCTGACCCTGATCCCGTCTCAACTACAATTCCAAATTCAATCCAAATCCCTAGCCCTAGTTCGAGTCATTTTCTTTCATTCTCGGTCCCCAAGAAGCGACGACGAGGCAGGCCTCAGCGTAGTTCGACGTCGTTTCAAATCCCTCACTTTCCTATTGGGACTCTAAACGGTAATAGTGACGATTTTGGTTCTAGTTCTACTTCTATTTCAGCTAATTCAATAAAGCATAGCCTAGAAAACCCTAATTCGTTATCAAAAACTGTGCCTGATATCTCCGACGAGATCATCGTGATCAATAAAGAGTCCACGACCGAGGCGTTAATTGCGCTTACAGCCGGGTTCCCAGCAGATTCCCTCACCGATGAGGAAATTGATGCTGGGGTTCTTTCTGTTATTGGGGGAATAGAACAGGTAAATTACATTCTCATACGGAACCACATTATTGCAAAATGGCGAGAAAATGTGTCAAATTGGGTTACAAAGGAGATGTTTGTTGATTCTATTCCTAAACAGTGTCATACGCTTTTGAACGCTGCTTACAATTATCTGGTTTCACATGGATATATTAATTTTGGGGTTGCACCCTTAATTAAAGATAAGATTCCGTCTGAGCCTGGTAAGCCAAGTGTGGTTGTGATTGGTGCTGGGCTTGCAGGTTTAGCTGCTGCTAGGCAATTGATGCGTCTTGGGTTTAAAGTGACTGTTTTAGAGGGTAGGAAGCGTCCTGGTGGGCGTGTTTATACAAAGAAAATGGAGGGAGGAAACAGGGTATTTGCAGCAGCAGATTTAGGTGGGAGCGTTTTGACAGGTACATTAGGAAACCCGCTTGGGATTGTTGCTAGGCAATTGGGTTCTTCACTTCATAAGGTGAGAGATAAATGCCCACTGTATAGTCTGGACGGGAAACCGGTAGACCCTGGTATGGATATGAAGGTAGAAATTGCTTTCAACCGTCTTTTGGACAAAGCTAGTAGGCTTAGGCAGTTGATGGGGGATGTATCGGTTGATGTTTCTCTTGGTGCAGCATTGGAAACTTTCCGACAGGTTTATGGTGATGCACTTAATGCCGAGGAGATGAACTTGTTTAATTGGCATTTTGCAAATTTAGAATATGCGAATGCTGGCTTGCTATCAAAGCTTTCACTTGCATTTTGGGACCAGGATGATCCATATGATATGGGAGGGGACCATTGCTTTTTGCCCAGTGGTAATGGAAGGTTGGTTCAGGCATTGGCAGAGAATGTTCCAATTTTATATGAGAAAACCGTGAACACAATTAGGTATGGTAGTGATGGAGTGCAGGTAATTGCTGGAAGCCAAGTTTTTGAGGGTGATATGGCATTGTGTACTGTTCCTCTTGGGGTTTTGAAGAGTGGGACCATCAAATTTATTCCAGAGTTGCCTCAGAGAAAGCTTGATGGGATAAAGAGATTAGGGTTTGGGTTGTTGAATAAGGTTGCCATGCTTTTTCCTCATGTGTTTTGGGGCACAGACCTTGATACCTTTGGACACCTTTCTGATGATCCCAGCCGACGAGGGGAGTTCTTTCTTTTTTACAGCTATGCGACAGTTGCTGGGGGTCCTCTTTTGATTGCTTTAGTAGCAGGAGAAGCTGCACATAAATTTGAGAGCATGCCCCCTACAGATGCGGTGACTCGGGTTATCCAAATTCTCAAGGGTAATGTCTTTGTTTTATGTATTTAAAATTCAGAACTGCGTTCCTGTAATATATATTAGCTAGTTTTATGACATTTTCAGTCATAAGTATAATTAACAATGTATATGGTGCTTTTTGTTATTCACTTTGTATTAATTTATTCATGGCATCATATATTAGCCTTTAAATGCACAATGCATTGAAAAGTGATTCAAAAACAATGATTGCCACTCTTTATTTGTTTGTTTTTTTTTTTTTTTTTNTTTTTTTTTTTTTTTTTTTTTTTTTTTTTCTCTCCCCTCTCTCCAGGATAAAAAATTCTTTGCATCTAACCACTCAAGCTTGTGTTGGATTTTCCCATTTTAATTTGATACTTCTGGCATCATACTAAATATTTATGTGTTCATATGTTCATGTTTTCAAATTTTAACCGTAATTTTAGCTGATTATTTGTTAATTACCACAAGACTTTGTGCAGGTATATACGAACCACAAGGAATAAATGTCCCAGAGCCTATCCAAACAGTATGTACCAGATGGGGTAGTGATCCCTTCAGTCTAGGTTCTTATTCTAATGTTGCAGTGGGGGCATCAGGGGATGACTATGATATTTTAGGTGAAAGTGTGGGAGATGGAAGACTATTTTTTGCAGGGGAGGCCACCACTAGGCGGTATCCTGCTACCATGCATGGAGCATTTCTTACTGGACTCAGGGAAGCTGCAAATATGTTTCACTATGCTAATGCTCGGGCCTCAAAGATAAAGGTTAACAGGAGTCCGTCAAAAAATGCCTATTCTTGTGCTTCTCTTCTTGCAGATTTATTCAGAGAGCCTGATCTAGAATTTGGGAGCTTTTCTGTTATTTTTGGTCGAAAGAGTGCTGATCCAAAGTCAACAGCAATTTTAAGAGTGGTGTTTAGTGAACCACGGAAAAAGAGTCATGAAGGTTCAAAACTGGATCAACAGCATTCAAACAAGTTACTTTTTCAGCAACTTCAGTCGCATTTTAATCAGCAGCAACAGCTACATGTTTATACTTTGTTATCAAGGCAACAGGCACTTGAGCTGAGAGAAGTGAGAGGGGGAGATGAAATGAGGTTGAATTACCTCTGTGAGAAGCTGGGAGTAAAGCTGGTTGGAAGAAAAGGTTTGGGGCCTACTGCTGATTCTGTTATTGCCTCCATAAAGGCTGAGAGGGGTATTCGTAAACCGACTTCAACTTCTTTGGCTCTTAAGTCAGGTGAGCAATTGAAGTTAAACATAACCAATATTTCTTCCTGATTTAGTCTTCATAGAACTTAGAATAACATTCAACAATTGTGGGATAGGGACATCGAAGCTGAAAACAGGCACTTTAAAACGAAAATTGATCAGGTATAAGCTGCAGATCTTAAGGCTTCTATTTCTTTGACATTTTAAGTATTTTTTAATGCTTTTCCTTGGTATATAAAACATTGTAGAATATTATTTATGTATTTGTTTTTCTACTGTCCTCATTGTTCCTTAATTTTTCCAGAAGGGCTAAAGTAGTGCTTAGCAGTAATGTGTTGACACATCCTGCTTCAAACCTGATAAATGGTAAAGCATCAGAGGAAAGTAAAACCATAAATAAATCAATTCCTGATACAATGGATTCAGGTAAATATGAAGAATTCTTTTGTATCTTATTTTAGAGCATCTACTATGCCCTCTTTAAAAGTATCAATTTCTTTATTTTAAAGAGCAATCTTTAATTTGACAACTCCAATGGACTCTTTAAATGAAAAAGTTAAAATACATAATGAGATTTGGCTCTCCCAATGTAAAGAGCCAAATCCACTCTTCATATAAAACTTTTAATGTACATATTTATTGTACCTACTGTTTTCAATGCTCAATGAATAGTTTTTTTTTATTTTTTTTTTTATTTAACAAAACATTTTGATTCATTGGATTTGTTTTATAATATTCAAAATAGAGAGAAAAGTGAATTAATAATTTATTGGAAAATAAAAAATAAAGAATAAAGAGTAGTGATAAAGAGTGTGGTTGGAGTTGGATAAAAAATTCCACTCTCTATTTTATTAAAATTTCAAAGATGCTCTTTATTTTTAAAATTATGCTCTTTAAAATAAAAGAGCACCATTGAAGATGCTTTTATTGCACTAGCCTCAATTTACAATGGTACTTGGGCAATTCAGTGGAAGTGCAAATTTAATTGATAGTGGGACAAGCTGACCCACATATAAGAGCAGTCAGCATGTCCTATCCTCACAGATAACCTTTGCCTCTCCATCACCCATTCTTAACTAGTTACAATTTTCAGCTTAAAAACTGTTTACATCCCTATTTTTTTCTTAGGTCAAAGTTATTTTAATTTATTACATAAAGTAGAATGGTTTATATTTTATTTTGTATTAGTTTCTAAACTTGAAAACAATAGTGCAGGCCAATATCAAACGAAGCCCAAGACGATAGTATTAGATTGACCAATTGAGTTCAATCCAAATTTAGACCTCTCAACTCCTGTCAGAAATGATGACCAAAAAAAAAAACTCCTGTCAGAAACATGCTTATTGCACTAAATAAGGCCTTAGCCGTTCTCTCTGTTTTTATTAAAGAAAAATTATTTTATAATTTATGAGGATACAAGTTTATTTTTTCCATGATGTCTTTCCCATTTTTTTCTGCTTGTGTTTTAGAAGAGAAGCTAGAATTTCATTGCAAGGAATTAAGATCAGAATTTTCTAATTGGAAGCATGATGTAAACTTCTTTATACTGTTAGGACAAAGACAGACTGACATGTCGAACTTGAAGCAATGAGTCAACTGGCTCTTCTTGCTGAGAGGCGAGTCCCATTCAAAATTGGTTGTTGGAGACACTGGCAGATCAACATTAGGTCACGGGGTGGGAGCACATCCTAACTCTTTCTTTTTAATATTTTTGTTCCTTCTCTTTCTTTCACTTGATTTGCTATGGTCTTAGTGCCCCTCCTGAGTCATATCATGATTTTTTTATCAGTTAAGTATTACAGCTTATCTTTTAAGATATAATTTAGTATTACTTGTCTAGGAATATTATATTTGGCAATTAGATTTTATAATTTACTGCTCATTCGGTAATGTTTATATTTTTGGATTTTGGTTTTCAGTTTCGTTAAAAGTTTTATTTACGGTTGTGTATAATTGGCTTGTACTTTTAAGTGATAGTTAGGTTAATCACCTAATTACATTCTTAAAAAATGTCACTAAAACATTAAAGTAAAAAAAAGAAAAGAAAAAAAAACAACAGCAAATTGAAAATCATTTCAAACAGTATAGAATGAGGCTCAATTTGATAAATGTTTCTCTTTCTTGTTATTATAAATTACTAACTTAGTAGTCATTTATAATTCATACTTGCTTGATTTCTCAAACAAAAGCATATATATATATATATATAATATAAAGAAATGTTACAAAATGAGGGGTTAGCAATTTAAATTTCATCTTGAATAAAAAAAGGCATTCTAATAAATTAAAGTGTGTGTAATTATATATAGTATATATATATAAACCCATAATAAATATATATATATATATATAAACACACTATGGGTTTCTGTTTTTGTAGTACTCTTCGTTAAAGTCCACTTCTTGAACTAAATATCTGAATCTGCTTTTGTTTGGAAGTTACTGTGTTTCACCCAGGTTGTCTGTTGATTATGCTTTGAAGTGATCAAGTTCTTGATTGTCTCATGGGATAATTATAGAACACTATTATGTAATATATTCACCTATATTTATTTTCTTTCTTATCAGTAGCAACTCATGTGCAAATGGTTTTACCATAGCATCAATTATATGACTGAATATTGTTTGTCAGGTTTTCAATTGTCAAATTTTCTGTAGTTGGTCATCAAATTGATTATTTGCTTCATCTTGATGGGACATTTCTTGCATTTGGTGTCAATGTTGCCTTTATGAGAAAACCTATTCTGTAAAAATGATTAAAGATGCTTATCATCCCTCCTATTCGTGATGGGATTTCTAGCATTTTGTTGATAACAGCCAGCTGTTAACATTGTATCTGCTATTAACATAGGGGATAGAATCTATAGCAACACAAATTTTACAGTTGATTTCCAAATCTGTTCTCATGACACCCATTTTAATATTGGGGTTGATTTTTTTGGCATCTCATACATGTCAACTAAATTTAAATTGATGGGCGGGTTTTAATGTCTCAATTGATATGTTGATTGGTTGCACTAAAATCATTATCATGTTTGCACTGATGTTTGTACTTGGTATCTACTTTATTGTGCGTATCCGAGACTTCTTTGGGTTAGAATTCATAAGCATTCTATATTTTCTTTCTTTTATTCTAAGGGGGCATTATATTTTCTTTGTAGTTCTGTTGTTTTTCTCCTTGTTCAAAGATAAATTTTTTTTCCCATGAATGCAGCATTTTTTCTCTCTTCATCTTCAATTTTTCAAAGAGGACGACACTGATGATTGTTATGGAGATTCTGTTAGAGACCTTGTTGGCAGTCTTTGCTTGTCATGTTATTTGATGGATGATCAAAATTCACGAATGCTACTGTCAATTGATCAGAATATCTGTGCCCTCTATGTGCTGCCTACCTTTGGCCTCTAAGATTGAGTACAGCGCAGAAATTATCTGGTTACTCCACAGAAACCTTTTCAAGATGCTGAATTAAGCGGACTGGTTATCATGGCCTTTGATGTCCCCTGCTGGAAGTGGTGAGCAGTGCCCTGGCCAAAGAATACCTACTAGACATTAAACTTATTCCTGAGTTGATTATGGTATTCAAAATTGGACCTACCAATGGCTAAGGCTTTGGAATGACGTACTAGTTATTTTTGGTTGCTAGATGAGAATGGACCTATATCCTTCCGGGTGCTTATAGCATCTTCACCACAATTGTACAGAGATTCTGTTATAAACCAGTGAGTTGGTATATTTTTGGACATAATTATGCTGGTGCTTCTGTCTGAGGGAAATGATTACCAAAAGTTAGGGAGGACCATGATTGACTTTAGACTTGAGCTTTGTTGCAACTTATGCCAACCTGGAAACTGTTGTCTGATGATCCTCTTAGATGGCCTTTAGGTGTAAATATACAAGATTTTGTCAGCATGATGATCTCCAGTCTTCTTGCTCAGCACATACATGGAAACTTCTACTTCAGATGGATTCAATTTCTGTTTCTTCAGCAGCTTTGCCATGAATTGTCTCACTGTTGAACTGTAAGTGGGATGTTTGTATTATTGAGTTCCACATGTATGTAAATAAGGAGGGCTTGGTTTCATGTTTTGTATTTGATGAGTTAATTTTCTCAGGGAAGAGATGATTATCCCTTTTTGTACACAGTATCATTATTTCCAGAATATAAACCTGATTGTGCTTCACTTATGAAGATGTGGGATGATTTAGGTTTTCCTGGTTTATGCCGTGTATAACATTATAGTTATTTGATCGGTTAGATGATTAATTTGAGGAATTGTTCAGCATCGTTGGTTAAATTGTAATTAATTACTGTGGTCAATACACTTTCACAGCTAGAAAAGGATTTAGAATACAAATTTCATAGTGAAAAATCTATTATTCAAAATTTTCATTATCTTTCATTCCATATTGTAGCAAAAACTAAAACTGATGGTCTCAATTAAAAAACAAATAAATGAAAATATAGATTCTAATTTGAAACCAAAATTAAAATTAAGGTACAAATTGGAAAAATAAAAATAAACAAAAGTGAAAATGCAGGATACATTACAAAATAGGGTCCGAAATTATAGTTAACCCTTTAATTTGAGAAGCCAATTGATAATATGCGGTGCTTAACAATAAAACAACAAAAACCCCTTAAAACGAACACCAGCAATCTGCAAATTATATTCCCGCAAGTTCAGATGGACTGTATTATGCTAAAAAGCCAGAGACCAACATTTAAGAAGGAAATAAGAAATTTCATAGCTAAAATCTAAATAGTGATTAACTCATAGAGTCAGAAGATTCATTAAAATATGTGCCCAGCGCAACACGTTGTCTCTCAACTTTGGGCTGGAAAAATTTTCATCAAAAAACTTTGGGCTGAAAAAACGAAAACAAAAAAACAATACACTCAAAACAGCAATCTAAGGAGTGAGTTGCCTCATTATCTCCCTAATTTAGCTCGATCATCTTTGTATAGATATCATCATCTACATTTGGAAAGCCGTATATTTTTTAAGAAGTTTGTACAGTATGGGGAGGGTTTTGACTGATCAAAAAGAATAATCTAGTTCAAACGATAGAAATTGCACTTGGAAAGGGTGGACAAGTAGCTAGAGCAGCAGGTGCTGTAGAAAAACTAATTGCAAAAGAGGGACCACATTAAAATTACCTTATGGGGAGGTCTATTGGATACCCAAAAAATGCTCAGCAACAGTCGAACAAGTGGGGAATGTTGGGGTGAACCGGAAAAGTTTGGGCAGAGCCTTTTCTATGCAGCAAAATCACCAAGTAGGCTCAAATCCACTGAGAAATATCTTATTTCCAGTGTCTTTCATGTAATTTAGGATACTACAACTGGTCAGCAAGGTCAATTTTCATTGCAGGAATTATGAACCCATTGCTTTTGAATCAACATATGCTACATAGAAACATCATCATGAATCATTCAGTTAAAATTTCTGAGATGGGCAAAGAGATGCAAATTTTTATTCTTTTTGAAATACAGATTAATTTTGAAAACCAGTGTTACAAGAAATTATCTATATATATAATTGCAATCCATAGATAATCATATTACAAACATCAGTATTTACAGGCCAATGCCTTTAACATCTAAATGTTTGTCAAGGCTCAACTCCATCTGCATCACTTGCTCGCTGGTGATGATCCAGACTGCCAGTCTCTTGTAACCACTCCTCTAATTTTGCTTCTTTATCAGCCTTGAAGTCATCATAGTTATGAGACAGTGATGATAAATTATGAGGTGGAGAGCTTATGTTGGTCTCTGTTTGTGGTGGCTCATCTGTAAATGGAACTGACAAAGGCAGCTCATCAGCTTCCACATCTTGGCGGGATGAACTAGTGCTAGCAACAGATGCAACTGATGGTGGTGGATTGGGATAGGACATCAGCTTCTCATCCTTGGTTTGTACTGATTCTTTAGAATCTAGTTGTGACCACTTGAAATTGCTAGCCTTTTGTTTTGCGGACTTGAATACAGAAGAAAAATAACTATTGCTTTCACTGTCCTGCAGACCATAATCTTCAGTACGACCCCAACTTGCTGGTCCCCACGAGCTTGTTCTTTCAGTCTGAAAAGCGGATCTAGAGTCATGGATTAACCCTTTTCTTGGTTGTTTCTTCGTCATGACCAGCAGAGATTTCTTTATGTCTCTTATCATCTCATCAGCAATAGGGAATCCAAATTCTTTCATTGACCTTAACATGGTTAAAGAATCCTCTGAATCTTCAGTGTGCAAAGTTGTTTCCCGAGACTTATCCACGACATTGTTCCTGAGAATAATCAGGTTCGGCACTGCATTTTGAGTGTGCTGCTGTATAAAGAACAACCCTACCGAGGGTTCATTTGCCACATATTTGATCATCTCTGCTAAGCATTCAGTTATCTCCACAAAGCCATCACCAGTGGAGAAACCATGCATTTTTTAAAGGCAGAAGGCAGTTCATCACTGTTTTTTTTTTTATCAAAAATGTAACAAAAGCCAATGCATATCAAAAGGTGGGAAACCAAGAGAAATTAAAAATGGAAAAAGAAAGGCAGAATTCTCTTTCCCTTTCCAAATTGGCATTTAAAAAAAAAAAAAAGTCAATAGTATTAGCTCATATAAAAGGACCCAAACGTAATCGACTTGCATTTGTAAACTTAAGTACTTTTAATCAAATTAAAATAAGGAAAATTACACTTTTCTCAAAATACATTCTCATTAAGAAAGGTCCCCTTAAATGCATTTGGTATGCAGGATTTATCGTGTAACCCAAATAGTGAAACTCAAATTTTAAGACAAAATCATGCTGATATAATTATTGCTTGTAATATGTCAAATGGAAATCACTGTTGGTATAACAATGTTGGTTCTAATACAAAGAAAAAGAACAATTTATATTACACCAACATGGAAGCAATAAGTAAGAGCAAGATATTGCAAGTCTGAGATAATAGTTCTCACCAAGTAAAGCAACACTCTTCCAAGTCCCATCAACTGCTTTGTTTCAGAAGCAACAAAACTGCATGCAAAAGAATGCAAGTATAGATCGTGAAATACTGAAATTAATATCAGCTAGTGGAAAAAGGGGTAGAATATCAGGAACAACAACATTAATTTTTTCATAACACAACCATCTATAAGAAAAGAGAAGATGCAGCTTAATTTGGCAGAAAATCTTCAAAATTACCTCATTTGATTCATTAAAAAGGAGCACTCTTCTTTTAGAAAGACCTATATCAGTACAGAAATCTTATATGCATCTACAAATTTCCTAGTAACAGCACCAAAAAACATATTATAGACCTAATCAAGTTAGACTCTTGGAAAGGAGATCATATACATATATAAATTCTAAACTAAGAAAAAACAGCCACTAAACTACCAGATATTGAAAATAAGAATTCTAGTCAACAAATTGCAAGAAAATACCAGCAACTGTTTTTGTTTGACCAGCGATAAAACGCATGTAAAAAGCATGCACATTAAGAATATGAAATACTTCTACTGATCAGGCAGAACATAAATTGTTCATTAAAACAACCATAAGAAAAGAGAATAAAACTAATTCATGCACAGCTTCAATTTTCTACAATCCCAAATGGCTTTTGACAGTTAACTACACAAAACTAATGTATAATAATTGATTCTCGACTTCTTGTCTACATTTTTAGTCTTTGATTCTAAAGATTGCCCCACATAAACTTAACTAATTAAAACTTTCAATTACTAAACCGATGAGTTTCTTGTGCTCAATTTAAGTTGAAAACATTGTTATGCACGTAGAAGAAAAGATGTTCATATAACTCATTAGTACTTTGACTTACTCCTTGTACATTTATCTCATTTAGTTAGTCACCTACAAATTTATATATTTATTTATTTATTTGGGGATAAGAAACAACCTTTCATTGATAGGAAATCAATACAAAAAGGTAAAGGAGAGGATAAGAAATCCTCAAAAAAATTAAAAATAATAAAAATAAAAGAACAAAATAGTAACATTAAGACAATAACAAAAACTTATAAACACATCAACCACTATGACATCTTCCAATTTAGAACAACCAAAGAAAAAGATATATCTTTGAAAGCTTTATCTGTAGATGCCCACAAAGCTGCTAAGTATTTAGCTTTCTCAAAAAGATCTTCACTACTCATCACTTTGTCTTCAAAGATTCTATTGTTCCTTTCAATAATTACCAACAGCAAAGATACAACAGCAGCCTTCCACATCACTATGGCCAAGTTATTAGTACCAAAACCAATTGGTTTTTCCACCATCAATGACCCACAAAATTCAGGAAACACCCAACAAAACCCAGCTTCTTGTAGCAATCTAATCCCCAAACTTCTTGTAACTTTAGAATGAAAAAATAAATGGTATACAGTTTATGCTTCCTCTTTATAAAAAAGAAACCAAGATGGTGAGATAGCCCCATATTGGATTTTTTTTTTCTCTGTAGCACTTCAAAAGTATAACTTTCTATGAAAAACTAGACAAGCAAAGACTTCCACTCTATAAGGAACACTTGATTTCCAAATAAAGTCAAAAGGCTCAAAACACAAATTTTCACCACTATCTATGATAACATGGAAATAAATTTTCATAAAAAACCCGAAGAATCAAGTGACCATTTTCTTTTGTCAGAAGCTAGAGGATTGGTACAAAATTTCCTAAAACACCTATCAAAGATCTCGGATCTTCAATTTCTCTGTCATTCAAATTTCTTCTAAAGGAAAAATTCCAAATACTCACATGATTAGAGGACAAAGAATAAACATTTGAAACGAAAGCATTATGAGCATTGGACAATCTGAAAAGCCTGTTCCAAGGGACAAAGAATAACCATTCCCCATAAAGAAATCTGTTCCAAGGGAAATGTCCAAAGCCATTTTTCTAATAAAGCGATATTTTTCTTTTTCAAATTTCTAATCCCAAGTCCACCTCTAGACTTACTTTAGACAACCAAATCCCAAGCTACTATATTATCAACTTTCCCTCCCTCTTCCCATCCCATAAAAACTGTCTAATCAATTTTTCTAAAATTTTAATAACTGATTTTAGCATTGTAAAGATAGACATAAAGTATATAGGAATACTTTCCAGAACAGAATGAATAAGAGTTAATCTACCTCCTCTTGATGAAATATATAATAAATTAATTAATTAAAAGGCTTTCTTCCATCCATCTAGCGTCTCTGAGGCATTTATCACTGGACTCCAAAACTACATAGAAAGAGGATTCACCCAAAAGAAGACCTAAGTACTTTATGAGAGATAAGCTTTAGAACTAATTAATCAATCTAATGCAGCATGGATATAAATGAAAGGGTAAACCAGAGATTAACCGAGAAGCAATAAGAACACTAATAAAACAAATAAAAAATAAATAAAAAGATGAGCTAGGCTGGACGGCGGCGAAGCATCATCTTTATGACTCAAAAATCGAAACCCAAACCAGAAAATTTGAGGGCGAAACTTACCCACGAAGCTCGGCACAGCTTAACAAACTCGGCCCTCGAAGCATTGCATTCTGAGGGATACAAGAGTCCCACCGATGCAGCTCAGATCAAGAGAGAAAGAGAACAATGGCGGCAGTGACTTGAGGGGGAGAGAGAATTTGAAAGAATAGAAGAGAAAGAAGAAAAACAGTTAGCGTCTACGCGACAAACACCCTCGCGGTTTGGAAAGCGGCGTCGACCTGCGCGGGTAGAGCGGTCGCTGGGGTAACAGGGAAAGAGAAGGTAGAGACCGTGAGAAATTTTCAGAAAGTAAAATTCGAGTATGTTTTGGGGATTTAATTATAAATTGTAAAATTGAATTTTTTGCAAGTCTAGTAGATAACATGGATGGATGTATATGTAGCATACAAATAAATATGGTTTAAATTTATGTAGTATAAATATATAATAAATTTAAAAAATATTTTTCAATAATAATATGCATAAATATTATTTATAGTTATTAATTAATTATATATTTTATTAAGTATTTTTAATTTTTGAGCAAATCAGATTTTTAAAGAAAATTTTACTTTTTTGAAAACTTAACAATGTCTGACAGAGCCTTCAGGAGTAGAGATTCACCTTGATAATATTAAGGCCACGTCAATTCAACATTTATTATAAACATTTTCATTGNTTTTTAATCATGGTTAGTGGTGGAGCATAAATGAAATTAGGTCATATAAAAATTTAATTAAAATAGACCAATTTATAAAAGCTTAATTTTTTTTTACACTTTCTCCTCAAACTTTAATCATTTGTTTCATTTCCGTCTATTTTTTTCTTGTTAAACGCACATGAAAGTATTTCAAAGGGTAACAATTGACTATTCACATAAATTAGTTTATCATCTCCGTTTGTTTTTGTCCCACACCCTCTGCAACTCTTTTTCTTTTCATTGGAGCTAAAAACACTTTGCTTTTCTCACAACTCTAGTGTTTTTCCACCTCATTTATTTATGTGCAAACAAATCAGAAATAACCGAACACATAAAAAAAGTACAGATCAATCTAGAAAACAAAAAATCTAAAAGTGATATGCGAGATTGAAAGTGGAATTTATTGAAATTGAAGAATTTCTCAGCTCATAAACGAAGTAGAGGAGGTAGGTGGATGTGAAAAGGAACATTGCCAATAAAAACTCTTTTTTGAACAAGGAGGGTCATTTTGCTTTGAAAATAAAAACACACCATAGGTATACAAAACACAAAGTAAAAATCAAAACCTTCCAGGTCCTTAAGGTTATGGAAAGAGTTCTTTTATGGATAGCAGAGGCAATTGTGCCCTTTGCACTTTCTGCTCAAATCTCCAAGTCTCTAAACGAGGAGGCATGTGCTCTAGTTCAACCGAGCTGCCTAAATCCAAAAGGCGAGCTCAACCTGATAGTAGGAAATTGACCCATCTAATTGAGCTCATATCTCTAAGTCTCTAAGTGAGGAGTCATGCGTTTTAGTTGAGCCCAACTGCTTAGACTTCAAACAGCAAGCTCAACTTGATTGTATGAGATTGACTCACCCAATTGAGCTGAAATCTCCAAATCTCTAAGTGAGAAGGCAGGTGCTTTAGTTTAGCCTAGCTACCCAGTCCTCAGACGGACGAGCTCGACCTGATTGTAAGGAATTGACTACTTGGTCGAGATCCATAGTAGAACTCCTCAATATGAAGGTCAAACGAGCTTGATCTGATTGTAGAGAATAGACTCGCCTAGTTGAGCTCCTGAGTCTTGTTCATTGATGATGGAAGATGCTTGGACTTCAGTCCAAGTGAGCCTTTTACATTTTTAATCTTGGATGAGCATGAACTGATTGTATTAAATTGAACTATATGTTTGAGCTTTAAAGTCTAACTCCTCGATAATGGAAGCACATTGGACCTCAATCAAGCTTCATACTTATGAAAACCAATTGATTTTAAAAAGCCCTCAAAAGGATAAATTTAGCTCCAAATTGTCAACTCTTACTTCTTTCTTTAAAACAAGTAAGAATTGGGGCAACTATTATGGAATATTTTTACCCAATGTATAAGAAAGCCAATGAAAACTAAAGGTCCATGACAAATGAGTGGAGTAATGGGCTTATGTTCCAACACTATTGTCAACCTATTTCCATGCAAAAAAATAAAGGTCATGTGAGGTAAGAGGGCTTGATGACCTTATGGGACATACTACCTTTCACATAACATTTTAAAGCTCCAACCCCTAGGCCACATGTCACCAATCTAATGGTTCTAGTTATATCAATAAATTCTCATTCTCCATATTTTATATATCTTGATAATGATGCTATATGAGGGAGGTAAATCTCTAATCCTAAGGCACTTTTCCTACTTTCTCTACTTTTCTCTCACTTGACCTTTTCTTCCTCTAACCCACAAAAAACCAGCACATGTTTTCCTAACTTTACCATGGTAATACCTTGCTTTTACACTACATTTGTGAGAGAGTGAGAGCTTAGTTTTCATGGAGTCTTTCTTAGGCATCGAAGGGTGAATGCTCGTGATTCCACCAGCATTTCTCTAACGCATTCTGTTCATTTTGTAGAGATTTCTTGGAGCTTGAGAAATGACAACAATGGAGGACATGGAGCTTGAACCATGGAGAAGATGATGGCAATTTTGAGCACAAAAAAAGAAAAATGAAGAATTTTTGTAGAAAGTTAGTATATAAAAACTATGAATGTATGATGCTAAAGGAAATACAGGTGGGCTTCTGTATCATATGGAATGAAAAAAATTGTTTTGGAATGTGTGTGGAAAAATCATCATATAATCGGCTATAATGTGAAAAGAGAAGATAACCTAAAATTATGGAGAATTTTGGGTGTTATGGGCCTCATTATAAATAGAAGACAAGTTTATGGAATAGTATGGAGACAATCATTTTGAAATGTGATATTTCCTGAATAGTTATGGGGGACCTTAATGAAATTGTTGATGCTTCTGAAAAATCTGGAGGTACAGGTATTTTGGGAAAAAAAAAACTATTTTTCAAAAAATTTATTCTATAGGTTGGTGGGATTGATGTGATTTTCTCTGGCAAACGATTCACATGGAACAATAGACATATTAGAAAATATGTTATCAAGAAAAAGCTTAACCAGGTTCTATTTACCCAAGAGTGGATTGCTAACTTTCAAAATTTTGAAGTTAGAACACTTATCGATGGAAGAATCATATCATTACTTCTATTTGCTAAAGACAAATAAAGAAGAAAGGACCTATAACATACATTTTAAATTTCTTAAATCTTAGAGTACTGATGATTCAAGCATTAATATGCTCAGAGAGGTTTGTCTTGAGACACCAAGAGATGGAATGGAAACCCATAAAATAGTCAGAAGATTTAATCTACTACGCGGCCCTAAAATGATGGAACAAATCCCATTTTTGCTATTCCCAATAACATATCAAAGCTCTAGAGCAAGAATTTCAACAAGTTTAGTCACAGGATCCAGAAGATATGGAACAACAAAAAGGTATTAAGGAAGAACTCAAAAATCAGAGAAACAAAATAGAAATCATATACCAATAAAACTTCAGGGAAATGTGGTTCCTAGAGGGTGATAGAAATACTAACTTTTTCCAAACTAGTATTGTCACAAGGAGGAACCAAATTCTTGCAATTAAGGATTATTAGAGTTTGCTAAAGGGTAAAAATTAGATTGGTGAATATTTCCTTAAGGAATTCAGAGAGCTTTATGCTTCAAGAAATCCCATTCTCCCTGACAACTTTCTAGATAGAGCAACACAATGTGTCACATATATAGAGAATGCAAAACTAATGAGAATCCCTTTAGATGATGAAATTAAATAGTGTGTGGAGCCTCTGCTATTTGAAATCACCAAGTTTTGATGGTTACCCAGACATTCTTTAGAAGCTACTAGGATATAGTTTCATATCATCAAAATATGTTAAGGAATGCTTTCATATAGGATGCGTAGCCAATGGAATATATAAGTATGTTATTTGGAATAGAATAGAAAGGTTTTGCACCTTTTACACCATCTATGGAAGAGAAAAATCAACATTGTATATCTTCAAGGTGTCACTTTATAAGAGTAATTGCATTAGGTAGTAAATAGGGTTTAGATTCTCATGTTGGATAATGTTTGGAGTCATTAAGAGATTTAGGTCCTGTTTGGCATAGCTTCTGGGAAGCCAAAAACAGCTTTTAGAGCTCAAAAACTACTTCTGAAAGTGTTTGGATAATTTTCTGAAAGTGCTTCTGGCCTCCAGAAACCCTTTTTATCAAAGCCAATGAAGACTAGATTCTCCAGGAAGCACTTTTGGAGAAGCAAAAGAAAAACATAATCAAAAGCAAAAGATATGTCAAACAGAACCTTAGTTATTAGAAAGATGGAGAATGATTTATTTTCCTTTCTACTGAACATGGTATTATGTATCACATGGAATATGAAGAATGAAAAGAATTTTGAATGTATGAAATCCATTGAAGCAATGGTGGAAAGCACATTATTATTCTTAGAAATGTCATGCTCATCATCTAGGTCTATCAGGATTGCTAAGTGGGCTCCACTATGGAGAATGTGGTTGCATAGTTTAGAGAGGATCGCTATTCATATGGTTGTTAGGATTTTAAAAGGATTGTGTAATTTTTGGCAACAAAAGTTTTACCCCCTCATCTCCAAGATAGTAGAGATTAAAGCTATGGAGTGGGCCTAAGATGTTGCTGGGGAGAGAGCTTGGAGGAATGAGTAGTGGCAGTGCAATGTTCAAGTTGTGGTGAAACAAATCCTATGTACAATTGATCTTGTTTGCTGGAATTCTAAGAATGAGATAATTCTTTCGAAACAATGATTTGCCTTCCATTCTTGGAACATTTCATGGACTGCTACAAAGGTTAATAAAGCTACTGATATAGCTACCAAAATTGCCTACACAGTTTTACTTTAGGTAAATATAATATAGACTCTTTAATGTCTTTACCCATTAGATTTAACTAAAGACTGATAAACTGGTAACTAAACATTTTTTAAAAATCTGAAAAAGCTAAGTGGGTTAATATCATTGCAAATCCTTAAATTATATTGTGATTTATAGTTTAATCCTATTTTTTTTCTCTAATTTTGATTCTCAAACTCTGAATCATGTATTATCGTAAGTCATTTTCGTTGTTTTTGTCCAAATTGAGTGTTAAAATGCACGTGTAAGGCACATGAGAGCAATTTTAAGGGCAAAAAGTGTAATTTTACACTATTTGAGGATACATATCCATGCTAGCACCACATCTCATTCTCTTTCTTCCATGTTGGCATCACCACACAATCTTTCTCCTCCATACTGACATCCCTGCTCATTCTTTCTCCTCAACATTGGCATTTCACTCAATCTCCTCCACATTTTAAACCCATATCTCTTTCTTTCTCTTTCTTCTCATTCTCCTTGACCACCGAAATCTCTTTCCCTATCATTTCTTTCTTTCTTTTCTCCCTCACCGCCAAAGTCTCTCTTTTTTTGTAAATAACTAAATAAATAAAATGTAAAACTATTATCTCACTCTCTCTCTCCCTTCCTATTTTTTTTCATTCTCTCACAACCAGACCCTCTCTACTACTGCACAAAAGAACCTATTTTCAATCCTTTAATGGTTTATGCCTTTTCTTATTTATTTGAACCAATCGATTTGAGAATTTATTTTTGATTTTTCAATTTGAGGTTTTTTTTCTCTAGTTTTTCAAGGATTTATGAAAAAAAAAATTCTCATTGATTTAGCCTTTTTTTCTTTTTCTTGGAAGAAAAGAAGAGCTAACATCAATTAGCTATGGTTTGTTTAAGAAAGAACCACTCAAATTGTGTTCCTCTCTAGATTGGGATCAACATTCACTGTTCCCACTACTATTTGGTACTAGCATTATAGAGAAGACATTTTATTTTTAAAGTTTGGAACTTGCTTCGGCTCAAAATTAATGTTTATACATCAAATGTACTTCAAATTTGAGAGTTTGGAAGTCTCTTATTGTCAACCATGCAATACATTAGAATCCCTAAAACAATCTGCAACATTAGTAAATATCAACTTTAAATCGAAAATTTTCAAAGAAAAATCTGAATGAATGTTAAAATCCATGTGCATACGTTTTGAGTTGGTTTTCAACTTCTAAGGGTTAATTCATCATATTGACCCATGAGATCCGTTGAGCTTGAAGAGAAAAAGCTAACGGGACCAATTTGATGGAAACAGTGATCGTCGTGAGATTTTGGTAGGTTTACTGACTGAGTTGAGTCACCTGGTACAAAGAATATGAGTTAAACTGACCTGGCTGAAGCTTGATGGTAAGCCAAACTACATATCATTTGCTTGGCCAAAACGTTGGCAGTTGGTGTTTAAAACAAAAACAATGTCTTTTTATACAGAATGTAGTAGATAAAGATAAACACAAAATTTAGAGGTGCAGATTTGTGGAGGAGAGAGAGTCTAAGTGGATGAGAGAAAATCTAAATGAAGGATAGAGAGAGAGTCTATATGGTGAATAAAAACATGGAGTGCGATAAGATGCAAAATGACATTTTTGTCTTTAAAAATTAGTGTCATGTGTTTACACGTGCATTTTAAAGTCTAAATTGAACGACAACAATGAAAATGATTTACAATTACACAAAAATATAAATTTAATGATCAACACAAAACTGCACAATTACAATATAGTTTAAAAATTCACAATAATAATAACTCAAAATAAAATTATGTTTTATGCAGTGAAAAATATTAATAGTGTAATATTATATATAATAGAAAAAAAATATATATATTTTAACCAAATAAATAATTATTACATGTATGAAATGAAGAAAAAAAAATAGAAAGAGTTACACAACCATTAAAATTTCAAAGAGAAACATATAAATTTTTTCCTTCTCCCTCCATCTGACGCAAATCACTGTCTTTCATCTCTCTGATTTTGAGTTTTTTTTTTTTTGTCTGAATAATTGCATTTCATATATGGAATTTTCAGTTAGTTCATAATGAAAAGAAGTTTAATTAATCAATGTAGAAGTAATAAAAGTGATTAGATTTGTAATAAAAATAAAAAATAAAATAATAAAAAACTTAATTTTAAGAATGGTACAAATGTTTTTAATGAAATGATTGAGAATACCTAGGGCTTTTTATACTCCTAGTTAGGTGAGAGAATATCAAAAGATTATTATCGATGGTGATATTTATAAAATATTTTAAATTTTTAAATACAATTTAAAATAGAAATAAACGTTATAATTTATTATTATTATTATTATTTTTGCTTTAGATGAATTTTCTGTAGAGGCCATGCCTCTTGTTTTAGGTGCTCAGGGCTTTCATATATAATATATATATATATATATAATAAGTTTTTTATTAGAAAATTATTGATTTAGTTAAATTAAAAATAGTTATGTAGAAAATATTTAACTATTATATAAAATAATAATTAACATTTGAATTTAAATCTAAAACTCTAAATGTGATGTGGCAACTTTTTAACACTTTCTATTTATTAGAATTAAACAATTCCTAATAATATATATATAAATATTTATATATAGTCCTTTGTGAAAAAAACTATAAGAATATTCTGATAATAAATTTATATATATAGAGAGAGTTCTTCTATAGACCCCAACAGTCGAGGTTTATAATGTCCCCGACTGTGGGGTTTTTTGTCTTTTAAATTTTGACCACAACACGTGAGGAAGCGCCCATCATCTACAGCTGAAATTTGAAATCTTTGACCACGTGAAATTACGTGACTGAGCAGCAAGTTTACATCCCCGACACCCCGACTGTTGCAGCCCCCATCTGCGCACCAAACCCTTAGTTCCTTCCCCATCACGACGAATCTCCTCCCTCCCCAGCACAGCTTCGCCGAGCCTCGCCCCCGAAGATCGGCTCCTCCTTCCCCAGCCGCGCACAGAGCCTCAACGCCGACTATCAACTCTTCCCTCCCCAGCCGATATCAGATCTTCACCCCCGACTGACGGCGAAGCTCCTCCTTCCCCAGCACATGAATCTTTTTGCCTAGCCTCGTCCCCGAGGATCAGGTCCTTTCTCCCTAGCACGCGAATCTCCTCGTTGAGCCTCGTCCCCGACGATTGGCTCCTCCTTCCCCAGCCGCGCACAGAGCCTCCCCTCTGTTAGTCGGGGAAGCTCCTCCCTCCCCAGCCACCGTGCACAGCACAGCAAGCTCCTCCCTCGGTCAATCGGGGAAGCTCCCCAACCGCGCACCTCCACGAGCCCAACTGGAAACCAAGTTCTAAACCACAATTCCAAATTTTGTAAAACTAATAATCAAATTTCTAGTTTTGAAGTCCTCGAATTGCGGAGCATTGCTGTGGGAATTAAACAGGAAGAATTAATTTGCAATTTTTGTTAGATTGAAGCTATTTGAGATCATGCTTCTGTAAGATGCTTCTATTTGTCAAAGAAAAAGTAATCAGTATGAATGGTCATGTTAAAGGGAATTTGCAATTCGCAATTTGCTTCTGCTTCTGTAATTTGCAATTTCCGTTTATCAAATAAAAAAAAAAGTAATATGCTTCTGTAAAAAAATAGCTCTGTATAAAATGCCTACATATATTGTGTTTGAAAGTGCTTTGTTAAAGGGATAATATTCAAGGCTCCCTAACCGCGATTTGGTAAAACTAATAAATAAAGAAATATGTTTGAATGGTCAAAGAATGAAACCTCAAATATATTAGCTATGAATCAGTATGAATGGTCAAAGAATGAAACCCCAAGTATATTAGTTGATAATTTCCTTATTGTCATCAATAGCAATGCAAATTGCTCTTTATCTCTGTGATGGTTTAAAGAGCAAGTGCAACTATTGACCAAAAAGTTTCCCAAAGCCTAAAAGTAAAGTTGTATATGCTATTGTGATTTGGTAAGAAGTGTTGTTCTCTGAAGGGCATGTCGTGCTTTTTTATTATTTTTAATTTTGGTAAAAAGTGTCATCAACGACTTTCACAGTTCACAATTTTTCTTCTTTTGGGTGAATTTCACAAATTGACAATTGTTGTATTGGAGAACATGCAATAGTAATAAAAATGCATTAGAAAACAAAGAAAAGATGATGCGGGCATCATAGTGCCATATTCTACCATTGGAGCAAAAGATGATGACTTAAGCATGATGTCCAAGCAATGGATGAAGGTGGTATTGAGGCTCAGGAGTTGCGGAGACGAAACGACGTAGTTTTAAAAATAAGCATCTTATAATGGCAGTTTCATAATTTTAGCAATTTTTGGATTATAATGACAGTTTCGTAATTTAGCTATTTTCGGATTATAATGGCAGTTTTGTAATTATTGATATTTCTTGATTATAATGGCAGTTTTGTAATTATTGCTATTTTCGGATTATATTTATTTAGAGTTAGTTTTAAGCCTTAGGATTACTTTCCTAATTATTTTATGGTCTAGATTGATTCTTAACCTAACCCTAATCTCTATATAGAGGGGAGGTTACTAGCTTGTAAAAAAACTTTAATTATTGATTATTGAGAATCTACTCTTGTTTTCAATAAGACTTGTGTGTTCCAAGTGAGGATAGTTCTTCTTCTACTTGTTGCATTGGGAATTGATCTTCTTATCAAAGGTATTTACTTTGTGGCGAATTTCAATTTCATTCTTTGCCTTCTAATTAGTGTTGCTAGATACAATTGTTATCTAGAGGTGCTATATGGTGGGTTTTTACTTAGGGTTTGTTCCATATCATCTTGTGTGTTGGGATTACAGTTTCTTTAAGCTTGAGGTTCCGCATCATTTGGTATCAGAGCAAGGCCAAGATAAATTCCTATTTATCTTGTTCTTTGCTTTTCTTTTTAAAGTCTTTGCTTAGCTTTTTATTTTCTGCATTTTTTTTTCTTTTGTTCTTGAGTTCTTCGCGTTCTTTATTGTTCTTGGTGTTTTAGTACCCAAAAAAAATCGTAAAAATAAAATTCGTACAAAAAAAAAAGAAGCAGAAAAAGAAGAATCTGGTTATATATACAAAAAAAAAAATAAGAAGAAGAAAAGAAAGAAAAAAAAAATCGTAGCAAAAAAAAAATATTGAAAGTTGGAATATTGAGATTGGTTGCTTGAATATTAGGAAAATTACTTATTCCTAATTGATTTCTAATTTGTTTTTTTTTTATTATTCCATATTTCATACTTTCCTAATTTATTTGTTTTTTATTCTCATAGTTTCTTATTTTCTTACTTTCCTATTCTAATTTTTTTTTGTTTCCAATTTTCATAGTTTTTTATTTTGATACTTTCCTATTCTAAATTTGTTTAGTTTACTATTCTCATTGTGTTGATTTCATAAAGTAATTATTATTTGCTTCATTACTCTTTTGTCCTTTTCTTTTCTGCCAATTTTGCTCAAGAATTGAACTTGCTTTTATTGTTAGGTTTTAATTTTGAAATTTTCTATTTTAGTTTTATATTTTTGTTTAAGATAATTGGTTCTGAAGTGCAACTTGGTGAACTAGACTTGAGTGGTAAAAGGCTTGAGTGGTGAGCATAAAAAGGGTAAAAGCCAAATTTGTGTGAAACACGAAGGTTTACCATTGTTGAGTTAAACACGTAAGGGAGTGTGTACGAATGTCTAAAAGAGACGGAAATGGAGTTTCTACTTCAGAAGAAGAGCAAGTGGCAACACTAGATCCAAAGCTCTTACGACAATCCTTGGAGGGTGAGTATAGAAGGATGGAAGAGTGATGGACTTCTAGGATGGAAGAAACATTGAAATCTAGGATGGATGAGACGATGGAGCAAATGATGGAGATGACCATGGCCATATCCAATACTACTAGAGCGGAAGGTACACGACCCAGGGACAAGAAGTAATTGTTTTCGATGAAGAAGAGTATGAAGTTCAAACTGTAAGGAGAAGACCTATGAGAGAGGAGCCAAGATGAGGAAGGGATGACAACCTAAGTTCCATTAAGATGCACATTCTGTCATTCAAGGGAAGAAGTGATGCCGATGCATACTTAGAATGGGAAAAAAAGGTAGAGTTAATATTTGATTGTCACAATTACTCTGAGGAGAAGAAGGTTAAACTAGCCGCAGTGGAGTTCACCGACTATGCTCTAGTTTGGTGGGAGCAACTTATACAATCAAGGAGAATGTATAGAGAAGATCTGATCTCAACTTGGGATGAGATGAAGAGAATTATGAGGAAGAGGTTTGTACCATCTTATTATTATAGAGAGCTTCATCAAAAGTTGCAGAGACTCACACAAGGGTCTAGGTCCGTAGAGGAGTATTACAAAAAGATGAAGATGGATGATCTAAATGATAAGGTAAGTGAAGTCTTTATGACCGCCACAAATAATCCAAGGAGATATGGTTTGCGAACTAGAGATATAGAGCCATCTGGTTCCGATGATGATGAAGTCTCAAATCATTCCATGAGGAGACGCACAATGAGGGAGGAACCAAGGGCTAGGAGACATGAGCATAATGAAAAGAAAGTCACACTTGCACCTTTATCTTCAATGGTGGTGTATTTTGAACAATTAAAATTTTCCAAAAGTTCACATGGGGATTTGGGAAGTGAGGCAAATAAAAAAATTGAGTGTAAAGAGGCCAATAGTGAAAATAATATAAATAAAAGCCTAATGGTGAGTGATTGCATTAGTAAGAAAAATAAAAAGGAAAGTGCAATAGAGAAAAGTGAGAAGAGTGAAAAGAAAAAGAGTTTTAATGCAAAAGAGAGAAAAGTCAATAGTGCATTTTTAGGCAAGAAATCAATATTGTTAATGAGGTTTTGCTTTGTGAAACTAACTTTAACTTCAATTTGTCAAGTGTTTTTGTCTCTTTATTGCAGAATTTTGATGAGAAATCAAAATTGCGTGGAGTGCCTCAAACTATTCAATATGATTGGAATGTGGAATTTTTGAGTCCTTTTGGAAAAGTTTTATGGGATAACACGTGGAGGTTATTTAAACCAGGAGATTGGGTTTGGGTATATTTAAAGAAGAAATGGTTTTCTAACCTTAGGAAATCGAAGTTGGATGCTAAAGGAGATAAACCGTTTCAAGTGCTTGAAAGAGTCAATGACAACGCATACAAAATCGCCCTTCAGGGTGAGTACAATGAGTCCACTATTTTTAATATTTATGATATTTTTCTTTTCGATATGGATTTAGATTCGAGGACGAATCTTTTTGAAGAGGAATGGAATGATGCGGGCATCATAGTGTCATATTCTACCATTGGAGCAAAAGATGATGACTTAAGCATGATGTCCAAGCAAGGGATGAAGGTGGTATTGATGCTCAGGAGTTGCGGAGACGAAACGACGTAGTTTTAAAAATAAGCATCTTATAATGGCAGTTTCGTAATTTTAGCAATTTTCGGATTATAATGGCAGTTTTGTAATTATTGCTATTTTCGGATTATAATGGTAGTTTTCTAATTATTGCTATTTTTGAATTATATTTATTTAGGGTTAATTTTAAGCCTTAGGATTACTTTCCTAATTATTTTATGGTCTAGATTGATTCTTAATATAACCCTAATCTCTATATAAATGGGAGGTTACTAGCTTGTAAAAAAACATTGATTATTGATTATTGAGAATCTACTTTTGTTTTCAACAAGACTTGTGTGTTCCAAGTGAGGATAGTTCTTCTTCTACTTGTTGCATTGGGAATTAATCTTCTTATCAAAGGTATTTACTTTGTGGCGAATTTCAATTTCATTCTTTGCCTTCTAATTAGTGTTGCTAGATACAATTGTTATCTAAAGGTGCTATAGGGCGAGTTTTAACCTAGGATTTGTTCTATATCATCTTGTGCGTTGGGATTACAGTTTCTTTAAGCTTGGGGTTCCGCATCAAAAGAATAAAGAAGAAGTATGCCACCTTGATCATGAATATCATTTAAACAAATGCTACATAATTTTCAAATAACAAATTGATATTATAGCTATAATAATTATACTTAGAAATTTCTAGTCATAGTCACATTTTTTCTGTCTCCTGAGATGTTCCACAATGCGCTGATGTTGTTGCATTAGGCCGTTCACTTTGGATGTCAATTATTGCACATTATCATTTAGTCTATTCACTTCTTGAATAAGCGATTATGTTTTATCCATATTCTCATGATCTATTTCATTATCCCATACAAACATTCCACAATAAACACTATCCTACAAGACACTTTTATAGTCAATGAAAAAATAATTTATATAATAAACACTATCATGCAAAACATAAAATATAATTTGGTATATTTACCTTAGAATTATTGCATTTCCAAAATTTTCGGTTTGAATTTTTTTTTGCTTCGAGAGATGTGTAATTTTATGTTACCATCATATTGACATTTTAATCGCAAAGAGCTTTCATGTGCACTGGATGTCGACATTGCTGCAAAGCATAAACATACGTTGGCATTTACATCAAACAAATGGGATAGTAGCATTATCAAGCCAAAAGAAATCTCAATATCAACATCAATCTGTATCATTTTTATAATGGTCATTAAGTCTCATATCAGATTCCCAAATGACACAGGTTTGCAGGATTGAAGATTGTAGATCTCACGGGAACCCATGAAATAACAAAGTAAACAATTAACTATGATATGATTTCCACAAGAACATCAACTGCATGAATTATAAATTGACTATTAACTATGCCAGTTTATTCTTTGACATGCTATTTGGGTCGTGATTATTAATTAAACTTTATATATGGGTAACAAAAGAAATTAATAGCTATTTAAAACAATATTAATATGCTTACGAGTTTTCTTGCATCTGGTAACATATATATATATATATATATATATATATATAATTCATCAAAGACATGCAAAAATTGCTTCTTTTTCAACAATTTATACATACAGAATAACCATGTTTCTGCTACTCCAACTAAAGATGAAGCACACGAATATCTAACAAAAATTGCAAATTAACATGATCTCAAACAGCGAATACCTAAACCCAAAAGTTACAAAAACTCATGATCTCAAACAGCTTCAATCTAACAAAAATTACAAATTAATTCTTCCTGCTTAATTCCCACAGCAATGCCCAGCAATTTGAGGACTTCAAAACTAGAAATTTGATTATTAGTTTTACAAAATTTGGAATTGTGGTACAGAACTTGGTTTCTAGTTGGGCTCGGGGAGGTGCGTGGTTGGGGAGCCTCCCCGACTGACGGAGGGAGGAGCTTGCTATGCTGTGTGCGGCGGCTGGGGAGGGAGGAGCTTCACTATCAGTTGAGGGCGAAGATCTGATATCGGCTGGGGAGGGAGGAGCCAACTAGCGGAGGCGAGGCTCTGTGCGCGGCTGGGGAGGGAGGAGCCGATCTTCGAGGGTGAGACTCGGCGAGGCTGTGCTGGGGAGGGAGGAGATTCGGCGTGATAGGGAAGGAGGAGCTTCGGCTGGCTAGGGAAGGAACCAAGGGTCTAGTGCACAAATGGGGGCTTCAACAGTCGGGGTGTCGGGGATGTAAACTTGTTGCTCGGTCACGTGATTTTCAAATGGTTAAAGATTTCAAATTTCAGCTGCAGATGATGGGCGCTTCCTCATGTGTTGAGGTCAAAATTTAAAAGACAAAAAACTCCACAGTCGAGGACTTTATAAACCCCGACTGTTGGGGTTTATAGAAGAACTCTATATATATATATATATATATATATATATTATGGAGTTTAACATTCATTCATTACTTCTAAAATTGAACAAAACAATCTTTCAAAACTCTATCTAAAAGAAACATCTTCTATACAAAACCCAACACATCTTAAAAGTCTCTGTCTAACATTGAATAGAATAAAAGATGTGGGACACGTATTATATTTAATTACTATCAAATACAAAAGTGGGTGTATCATACCATTTCCAATGAAAAATGTAGATTGCTGCATATATGACATGAAAATAGACATGCTAAATTTATGTGCTATAAATGCACTATCAATTTAAAAATTATTTTTTAAAGGTAATGTGTACAAAGATTATTTATAGTTATTAATTAATTATATATTTTATTAAATATTTTTAGTTTTTGAGCAAATCAGATTTTAAAAAAAAATATTTTTTTGAGACATTCGCTTTGGCAATGTCAAAGTCACGTCAGCTCGATATTCATTATAAACGTTTCCCATGGAGAGCATTTTTTTCAAAATAATGTTTAAATATGCTTATGAAGCATGTTAATTTTAACAATCTACATTACATTGGAAATGCTATTAGAGTATCCAAAGATGCTTACCCTAGATTACCAAAAAAAAAAAAAAAATGCTTACACTAATTCAATATATATACATATTTTGAAATAATATATATACATACATATATAAATCCTTATTACGAAATTATTTGAATTTAAAATATAAAACTTATGGAATGTGGCAACTCTAGTCATTCTTCACTTATAGCATCTTTAATGGAATGTGAATTGTTAAAATTAACATTCTACATAAACACATATAGACATTATTTTAAAAAAAATGCTCTCTAATGGGAATGTTTATAATGGATGTCGAGGTGATGTGACTTTGATATTATCAAATCGAATATCTACTTCTGAAAATTCTGTCAGACATCGTCAAGTTTACAAAAAAATAAAATTAAAAAAAATTAATTTATTAAAAAACTAAAAATACTTAATAAAATATATAATTAATTAATAATTATAAATAATCTTTGTACACATTACCATTAAAGAATCATTTTAATTTTTTTTTTGTGAATGAATAAATTTTAAATTAATTGTGTATTTATACCATATAAATTTAGACAATATTTATTTCTATTTCACATATAGAACAATCTTCATTCTCCATTATAAATACTCTTATTAAAATAAAATAAAAAATTATTGATTCGAAAATTCTTATAAATAAATATTTGGTAAAAATAAACAAATTTCCATATACATTAAACAGCTCATAAATCAACAATATAAAACACGAAGGTTTTTACCAAAAATAAAAAATATATAAAACACTCGCGTCATAGTATTAGAGCAAAGGCAAAAAATAATTCACCCAAAAAAAGCAAGACAAAAAATAAATTAATTAAATAAATAAAAATCCCACATGGAATTGTTTTAAGGAAACAATAAAACATAAAACATAGTTTAACGGCATAAAAAAGAGTAATAAAATACAGCTGCCCATGAGGAATTGCAGATTAATGATCACACATACACACAAATAATAATAATAATAATAATAATAATAATAATAATAATAATAATACAACAATTTCTTTTTCTTTTTCTTTTTCTTTTTCATCTATCACTTTACGACCAATAAAACCTTTTATAATATTTTGGGAGATTCTCTCGTACAGACCCAGATGTGAAAAATAACAATAAAATCCAGAACAAAAGAGAGAGAAAAAAAAAAAAACATATTTTCTAAAACTATATTTATGTTTAATTACCAAAAATTAGAAAAGAACAATACAAAAAAGAATTAAAAAGGGTAAAAAGGAAGACTAAAAAGGAAACAAATAAAAAGAAAAAAAATTATGTAATCACAAAACACTTGCCGAGCAGGAATCAACGACCCCCAACCTTGTTCGTTTCCAGAAAATCGACTCTGGATCGAGCTTCTTCGCCGCAATTCTTGCTGGCTCTGATTTACACCTTGTCAGAATTAGAGGTCTAGCAGAGCCTCCTCTTTCTTCCCCTGTTTTTGATTCTTCTTCTTCACTGTTTGCAGATTTTGCAACAATTCTTTGCCTAATTGAATCTTCAAATTGCTTGAAAAACCCCAAATTCTCCTCAATCTTTGGGTCTACTATAGCTATAGCTTCTTGATCCAAAATGGACTCCATTTCCGATGTGGTTTTGTTCTCACTAACTTGTCTGTTTCCTAGCTCTTTTCTCTGTTCTTCTTCCCCTGTTTCTTCGGACATTAGAGGTGAACCCCAGAATCTACAGGCTAAAGATGAAGATCTGTACGGAGCAGATCTGCATCTAGTCAGTAGCAAAGCATTCTTTGGAGGCAAAGAAGAACAAGATGAGACAAAAACCTTAGCTTCTCTTTCGTTTTCTTCATCATCTTCATCATCGTCTTCGTCTTCTTCCTCCGAATATTCATTTGTCTCTCCAAAATTCGATGCAATCTTGGACGGTTCATGTCTGATTTCGGATTTTCTCCGAAAACCCACTTGGAAGAACAAAACCCACTTGCGCCAAACGGGTCCGCACGACTTGGGCTTGATTTTCCCGGAAATATGGTGGCAAAACAGGGCGTTTCGGATCCATTTGCACCGGCGGCGTTGAGGAGCTGCTGCTCCGGTCCGGCGTGTCCGACCTGGTCCATTAGCGGCTTGTTTGGAGGACCGTCGGACTCGGACTTGGCCCATGCAAGTGACTTTTGGAGAAGATGGTTCTTGGGTTTCAATGGCGGTGTTCTTCTTTCTCATAAACATTGGGCTTGAGCGTGACCTGCCTCTACTTCTGCTTCCCACATTGCTTCTCAGAAACCTCATCAATGGAGGTGGGAACTTATCCGTCCGACCTGGACTCGATATGGGTTTTGTGGATAACTTCATTTTATCAGTTTGCAATTTTTCTTTTCCCCCCCTCTGTTTGGTTGCTAATGGGGCTCTGAGTTTTGAGAAGCTATTCTCTCTCTGAGTTGCTTAGCTTTGAAATGGGTGTAGACTTAGTCTAGAAGATATGGGTGATCTTCCTTTTGAGCTATTTTGCTCTAATTTTGTTTCTGTTTTTGTTTTGTGTGTGATTTTATTTTATCCTTGCACGGATGGGGGAAATCGACTGTAAAGATTTTTCTATAGTTCGAGGTTGTAGGGTTCTATTTGGCTGTCTCTGGTTTCAAGGTCACTAGGTCACTCAATTACTATATTTAGGAACTCTGTTTCTAGAGTATTTTACTCTTTTTAATTTTAATTTTTTTTTATGAATCACTGTCGTACTATTCAGATGCATTTTTGTGCAGTAAATTGTTATGCAATCCCAACCATTAGATCGTCATCCTGTGTTGACCTTCTTTATGGGTTTTTAACCTTTTATTATTATTTATATATAATGAAAGCCTTTTCTTGTATCTAGCTATTTGTGGGGTTGAAATTGGCCGAGTAGTATAGTAGGAGGGCAGTTGCACGATAAGGCAAAGCTTGTCCATTGTCCATTCACGTCACACGACTGTCTTCTACAAAAAAAAAAAAGTCACACGCCTGTCCATCATTGGTTAGTGATTGATTGATGCATCTTTTGGAGTGAGACATGATTAGCTAACAAATGGAGTCTTTTACTTGATCTTTTACTTAATCAAGTGGCTTTCACTCATTTGCTCTGCAAAACAAAAGTGGCACTTTCACCTCATTAATTTTTCATGGCTAAGTATCTTAAAAATCTCTGCCTTCTCAATGCTGAAAGACAAACTTGCTGCTTTTAAAAAATTGTTTTGTTTATCAGAGGTTGGCTATGTGATTTTCTTTTTACATTTTACATTTATATTGCCTTTTCTTTTGTAGGGAAGTGACGAAAGTCAGTTTTGGTATTATGGATATAAGTACTAAACTAATCATACCCAGATCCCTATTATTTATTCAAACTTCTAAACGGAAAGAACTAAAAATTCTCCACTTTAGGTTCAACAGTGGTCGAGCCGATAGTCCTGACACTCAAATAATGATTTCGAATTCAAATCC
This sequence comes from Ochetophila trinervis, assembly GCA_003254975.1. Taxonomy (NCBI): domain Eukaryota; kingdom Viridiplantae; phylum Streptophyta; class Magnoliopsida; order Rosales; family Rhamnaceae; genus Ochetophila; species Ochetophila trinervis. The sequence continues at coordinate 68,284 of QANX01000299.1, forward strand.
CTTCAACCTGTATCGAATTAAAGACTTAGCAATGGCTTCCTTGAAACTTGTACTAATGAGTTTATTTTTTGGGGTTATTTAATGAATAAAACCCTACTCGTTTAGGAAAACCAAAGCCTTATATGGAAAGCATGAGTCAGATAATCACACATTAGGTCATTACTCAGTAGTTGGTTGCATAAGCTTTTAACATACCAGCTCACTTTTCTTACCTTTTAATTAAGCATCACACGTTTGGTTAAGTGGATATTCATTTTTATCTTCCAAAGTAATTTTGTCGGTTCGTATGGTCGTACCCCATAAGAACTGAACTAAAAGCAGTTTTAAACAAAAGAAAAACGAGCACAGCTTATAATCCTCTCTCCAAACTATCAATAAAAGGGAACCGCAATCTAATATGAAGATAATTCCTAAATTTGTCTAGGTGATTTTGAATCCAATAAGATTGGATTATAGTCGAATGTATTACATTTTCTGTCATGTTAATAATACACATTATATTAGGAAGTTGCAAAAATCCATACGCAACAAAAATAAAATATAAAAAGAACATTTTTAAGACCCCAAAGGTAATATCGTTTGAATACCATAGATGCATCTAAAGAAACACTTAATCTACATACCCATTAGATCTAATTACCTAGTCTAAATCGCATTCCATTAGTGGTACAAAGCATTACCTCATTTCGTACTCCTACCATTTTCGTCTGTTAAATAATACAAATAAATAAAAACAGTTTTGAGAAATTATCCACAGAAAAAAAAAAAAAAATACAGCGCAGCAGGGTCATTTCAATATTCATAGTATAGAGAGAAAAACAATACTGCAGTACCGCACTCTTGACCCCCCAGTGCTGCAAACATCAACCAACAGACCACTCTGCATTTTTTTTAGTTCACTGCTTTTCCAATATCTACCCTACTGGTTTCAACACAACAAATCGGATTGCTAAGTGCAATATGGTAATTTTAATGGATTTAGTGGGCTACATGGAGTTGTGATCTGACCCTTTTTCTCCCAACAAAAACAAAAAGTCAACTTAGGTATCAGGCTTCCTTACTGGCACTGGCAACCCAAAAAAGAGCTTGACTAAAACCCAAAAGAGGGCCATGGCGCAAAGCGAAGCCAAATGGGGATCACTGCTTAAAGTGCAAAGCTCCAGACACTAGGCACTAAAATAACTATAACATAATATTATATTACATGCACAGAATGCAAGAAGAAACATGAAAGTTAGATATTTATTCAGATGGGAGATGAGGAAGGGGGGGGGGGGGGGGGGGGNGGGGGGGGGGGTCATGTGAAGGAGTTGGTGAGACAGTTTGCCAACAAAGTTTGAGTGGTCTGGGCCTCGTGGCCCACCCAAGATGACACTGATAGAACCTATCTATAATTGATTAGCAGAATTACCTTCATACCCTAGTATGAAACTTTGTTATCTCAAATGATAAGTACATGATTCAGATTCAATAGGTCTTTTTGTGCCAACAATTGATTTTTTTGACTCAGATCCAACCTTGTCACGATTCCAACCATTGGCTTGCTCTTGGTCAATGTGAGTCTCGGTTTCATCATCTGTGAAAAGAAATAGAAACTAGGCTGTTAGAGAAAATCTCATCGTTATGGCAACTATAGCACTCCCAAAATCAATGTAAAGTTCAAAATTAAAAGGGAAAAAAAAATATATATATATATATATAATTGAGGGGAACTGGTGGAGACTTAGGTCAGGATGTCTAGCCTGAGACAGTCGAGAGAGAGAACTCAGTTAGGCGTTTAACACAGTCCTTTAATGCTTGGAGTTCAGCTTCTTTCTCATTGAGTTTGGATTGGGCCGAATGCAAGTCAGATTCCAGCACCATTATTTGGTTTTCCTGTCGTTCAATGAGTAAATGGCACAGTTTCTGATCTAGTTCATCTGGCAATATTCCATGGAATCTTTGGGTATCAGAACCTTGTCCCTCTATTTCCGAAAACCCTTTAGCTGAAACGTCTGCCTATGCAAAGTTGAGACAGTATTGTAAGTTGGTACACATTTTCATGAGAGAAAAACCAAGCAATCATAATGTGAATTCACTATGCAGATCAGTATATGCAATTTAGTGGTCATCTAAGCCCTGGAGGTCAACTAACCACCAGTCATAGTCAGGTTTCAGGATTCAAATCCACCTAACTATTAATGATCAGGAGCCGCTACAATATAAGCTTGAAAGTTTACGGTCAAACAGGGGTAGTATTTAAAATCCACGCACCTATTAGTAAGAGTGTGCAAACCAACTAGAATGAAGATGTGAAATTAGCACCAAAATGTACATACATAAATTACTTACATGTCTCCAGAATTTACACAAAATCCTACAAAATCATTTAAGCTACACGATTCCAACCTAAATGTTAGGTGGATGTGACAGAACCAAAAATACTCACTATAATAAGGTAAAAAGTCTACTGCACATACATAAAAAAATCCAAAAACACATACCTCAATCAAATCCTTCAATCCCTCTTGGTGAGGAGCATCTACGGTGCACCACGGAAGTTTTTGCAGTTCAGACTCAAGCTCTGCTTCCAGCTTATCCATTTCTTGTACCTCTGGCTCGGGCTCTTCAGTAAGAACACTACTTGCACATTCATCATTATCAATTGTAGGGAAACTGTAAATGTTGAGGTCATTAGGGCCTTCATTATCTGCACTTGACTTATTAAGTCGTATCTGAATATGCTTGCAGCTAGTAGGCTGACTGTTTAAGTTGACTTCGCCAGCAGAACTGGAAACATGCAAAATGCAGGATGATTTCCTTTTATGAAGTTCAGCTTTTAACTCCTGAACAAATTTTGCAGTCTCACCCATTGTTGTGTTAAGCTTACTGATTTCAGCTTTTCCAGCTGACATCATATACATGATCCCAACACCAAGGCCCCAATTAAACAAGGAGGCCTCTGGAAGAGGAGAACAAAAACTGGAAAATGTTAAACCCTAGCTCCATGGACAGCCATATGTGTAACATAACACATTAATAAAATAAACCTAGCATAACAAGCATATTTTCAAACAAGGAAACATACAAGACTATGGAGATGCTGATCTCTTAACATCATTACCACTATATGTTTACAGCATTACTTTGATAAAACTTGCACCAAAATGAAAATCAATGCTTTATGCTTTTCAATTCAAATTGGTAAAAGCTTCATGGGCAATCGAGGATTATTGAGCCGATGTCTTTTGAAAATACTTGTTGTCTCATGCACAATTTTCTTTCTTTCGGTATCACTTTGAGTCATCTAAATTTAGGAGCTCCTATTTTCCTTCTTTAAAACTTGTTATTTCCCTTCATTCCTTGAAGGAATTAACTGAAGCACTCATTTGTACTAATTTATACAGGACTGGCGGCAAAACTAAATGCCCCTGAAACTGCATTACCCATTTTCTCTTGGCATAGGACTCATATCACAGGTTATGTTTACGAATATAAACTACCAACTTCAATTCAAATGTCTAGAAGCTTAAGACATGATTGTGGATTATGAGCTGATGTCTTCTGAAAACATTTATTATTTCATAGACATCTTTCAGAAAGGCCAATCCTTATAGCTGTTATTTGAATTAAGAAACCACTACTTTCCTTCTGTGATACTTGAAGAAGTTATAATGAATCATTTATTTGTATTAAACTATTGGAAGAAACTCAAACACCCCACCCCCGCTCTCTGGCTGCACAGTACTTCTGGTATTGCATTTGCAACACAATGCACAGTGAATCAATCTATTAACAACAAAATTCTATAATCCTGTACTAAGAAGAACATCACAACATGCGTGCTTTTCCCCCCAGATACTCACAAGAACTCCAGACTAATACAGCAGTCCAACTTGTGAGAGATCTACGTATTCGGTATTTCGAATAAGCTCTCTAGCCAAGAATCAACCTCGAGAAAACACTGTTGATACGTTAAAATACAATTGGAAAGGGAATTTCGTATCCCATGTTTAACTTCCTAATTTTTAAGCAGATATAGCTCTTCTAAAACTCATATAAACATTTAATACGTACAAAACAACTCAAAAACATAAAAGGGGAAAAGCATATTCAGTACAAAACAATTAGCTTTTGCTATAAAAATCCAAGGTTAACACAAAAGATAAATTTACAATATAATTATTTTCTAGGCAACCAAACAGGTATGGAATAAACAAAGAATCTAACCATCCGAGGAGCGCGACCCACGATTCCCAGCTGCATTATTGATAGTTCTCCTCTTCTTCAAGCAAACACCGACCCTCTTCCCACTCTTCCTGGGGTCCACTCCTCCATTAGATTCCTCACTCCCAACTCCTTTTTTCAACCCACGACGCGGAAACCCCGGTTTCTTGCTCAAATTCCTGGATCGAAATCTTACCTCACGAGACCCAGAACAGGAAAACCGAAAGATTCCCTCTTGTTTCTCACGAAGACCATCATCGTCCAACAATAGTTGAGAGTCAAATGTTGAAGCGCTCGGAATCTGGAAACCCCCATTAGGTTCAAAGTCTTCGTGAAGCTTCTGGGGTTGTTCCGGTAGGGCAGTGGCAGTGGGAACGGCGGAACGTGGCTTGAACAAGTGCTTGGCGACGATGCCGGTGGATCCAGCAACTGCGGCGGCCAAGAGAGCTTGCCACATTGATTCAGAAAACGGCTATGGAGAATTTGTGAGGGAAGCTTTGAATGAATGAGTACAGAGGGAGAGGGAAAGTGAGAGTGAGTGAGTAGGTGGGGGAGGACTGCGACTGTTCCTCACATGCTTCCCGCTTTCACTCTCTTCCTTTTTAGTCTCGGCTCTTGAGAAATGCATTTTTTAAATATTATATTACTTGGCCTGTTTTTGAATTTTTGGGTCTCCATGTCTTGGTTGGTGTCCAACTCCAACGTACTAGAGGCTTACAGGGATTTTGTTGTTTTTCTTTTTTTTATGTGATATAAATTTTAAATTTTAAATGTGTGCTCTATTTTTTTTCTTAAATTTTAGAAGTTATAATTCCAGTTATTTTTTATACTTTATCATTTTTTTATGAATCTTTTATACTTTATCATGATTTGATAATAATAGTCAACTTCTTTACCAATTTGTGAACCAAGTCACTTTAAAAACGAGACTATAGGTACACAAGATTGTACTAGCCTATTAGAATGTATTATATTGACATGTATTATGTATAGAGGTGTAAGATGGGTGGTGCTGTACTGGTCTGGTCTATTTAAAAGTTGATATGTTTGTGTTTGTGTCAGCCTATTTATTTTCCATATCATGCTCGTACTAACCCATTTAGTTTCATGCCGTGCCAAGCTTGCTATGGGCCCAAACACTTATGTGCACGTGTTATATTCGTGCCGGGCATATGTCGTGCTTGTGTCAGATACGGGTTGTAACATCCCGTTTTGAGAAAAATAATAAATTTTTCAAATTTGACCAGTTTGACCTTGAGTGTGCTCGGAGTTGACTTTTTGTGTGGTTATATTTTGGCTTTGACTTTGGTACCGTTGCGTAGAGCTAATCGATACGAGTCCGTAGACTAATAGTATGCTCGATTCGGAGTTAAGACAAGGAAGTTATGGTCATTTTAGTGTGAAGGGCAATTTGGCAATTTGGCAAAAACTGATATTTAAGTGTGAGAAAAGACGAAAATGCCCCTGTCTGCATCTTTAAATTTTGGCCTAGTCTGGAATTTTCCAGACTTCACCCGACTTTTTCCTTCACCGTGCCCCTCCTTTCTTCCGCCGGTAACGGCTGTTTCCGCCACATGATCGGACCGGCTCCAACACGAAACTCGAAGCCGGCAACCTCCTCTTCCTTCCCGTACCGGTAGTTCACCGTGAAATAACCCAGATCACCGGAAATTGCAGCGAGACCAAGGGCTCGTGCAAACCGTGACACCCGTGCATTGTTGCAACACCACCTTTGGCCGGCCATATCTCACTGTTCCGGTGGAGATAGGGAGCGTTCTTGGTACCGTTGGAAAGTTGGTGCGACGATCTACATTTTGGTACCAAGATCGACACTGGATACTGCCGTATCACGCCGGAAAATGGCCACAAAATTTCAGAAAAACCACCCGCGACAGCCACATTTCCACCTAGATCTACTCCGATCTCCGGCGAGTGGAACGACACAGCCACCACCACGAGGTTCAGACCGCTCCGGCAACCAGATCTGCAGCTGGCCGGACTCCGGTGACCACCCCACGCGCCGCCCACAGCCGCCGCCGTCTTCCTCCACGCGCCGCCGCCGATCTCCTCCTTTTCCGGCGAGTGAGTGCTCACCTCCCATCCCGACGCGTTCCGGGGGCCGTGGGCAAGCTTGCTGTCCAGTCAATTTGACCCAATTTCGGTCGGATTCGGAAACGCCCAATTCCGATTGAGGTCCGATCTTCCGGGATCATTCCGACCATTGGCGAGGATGAATCTTGAAATTGAAGGTAGATTCTCGTTCCTTGCATCTTCAATTTCGTTTCGATATAAAGTTTGTTTAAATCGGACTTGAGACGGTGTAATTCAAATTTTGGGGATTTTTGCCGTTGAGGGCATTTTGGTAATTACTGAAATTGAAGAGCAATTTTGGTATTTAGTGTTTTAATCTTGTAGTTAGAGACTTAGAGGACTCCTTTGAGCCTTTGGTTAGTTTTTGGTGATTAAAAGATTTTCGGTAATTATTTTTAGGTGTTCGTGCAAGTTCGAGGGCTGGACCGGAGATCCAGCAAGAGCACGCGTCAGACCAGTGAGTGCATTTATTTTCTAAATCATTTTGGGATTATATATTATTATGATTTAACTGCATATGATTTGTTTTGATTGAAATTTCTTGCGCTTTTAAATTATGCTTATTAAATATATTATATTCCGATTTAAATTATTGATGATTTAAGATTAAATGTGCATTTGTGTTTTAAATGGTTATCCGTGATTTTGATATTTTGGATATTTTACAATTTTGTAGAAATTGGTGATTTAAAGAAAAATTATGGCTTTTGTGGAATTTAAGAATTTTGGGGCAATTTTCTGATATGCGAAATATTTGATTGTTTTCGTAAAACTTTTCAAAAGAGAAGCTTTTGGAAATTTGTTTAAAACTAAAAGGATTTGAAAAATTGTTGATATTCGATGATGGAGGATTTTGGATTTGGTTTTGAGGAGTACCACACGGTATCGAGATGTTGATTGAGATATTGGATTATTATGCGCGCTATATGTATTATGCCATCCTCTGCTGCGGACACGTGTCGGGAGAGAGATGATGAGGATCCTGCCATGACGGATTTGGGACGCCGGTTCGTTGTGATGAGTTTACCCCCCTCCCCCGCCTGTGATGCCATCAGGACGCTGAGGGTCACACGGCACGATGCTATGTTGTGGTACTGGATGGGTTTTTATATGTTGTTGATTGCTGATTTTAAATTGATGGTTTTGAAATTATGGTTATTGCTGATTTTGAATTGATGGTTTTGAAATTTTGGTTTGAAGCTCATGGTATTGACTTTAAATCGGTGTTGGATTTAACAAATGTTCTATTTGCCATTTTAATCAAACATGATTTACGAATAAATTTAATGTTTCTTGTTAAGATTTTATTTATGGTTTTAGTGATTTATTCGTGTTTTCAATGACCGTTTAAAATTACGTTTTCGCCCCACAAACTGTTTATAACGATTTAATGATTTTGGGGATTAAACCAAGGGTTTTGCGAAATGATTTTCAAAACGGGAAACCTTTCAACTGAGTGACGTGAGGTTTGAGTGTAAAGGATTTAAACTGTTGAACTTTTATTTTGTAATTATCTAGGAGCACTCATTGAGATTTTATATCTCACGTTTTGTATTTTTAACTTCGTTCCCATTTTGTAGTTATCTAGGAGCACTCACAGAGATATTTATATCTTACGTTTTGTGTTTTTTAACTTCGTTCCCTAGGTCCTAGCTGCAGGTCCTCGTGAGCTACCGTCGGCATCGCATTCGCACTCGACTTCCGCTACTACTTCTACTTATGTATAAATCCTGTTTCCTTTATTCTGTTTCATTGATGAATTTGTATCTTTTATATTTTGTTTATCTCACTTGTGATTCTGTCATTCCTACCTTCTCCCTAAACTGTTATGTTATTTATTTCAGCACAGCTACTTATTTGTTGCAATGCATAACTTATCATCTTTTAGTCCTATTTATGGTTTTATTGTTTATTAAACCCCTTTTTGGAGGAGGATTTTGTCGGCTGCCCCGAAGGATTCTGGTGGAATCTTCCTCAGGCGGGACCTCTCCGGTTATTCTGGAGGAATTTCCGGGGCGGGTCCTGTCACGTTTTCTTTTTCTTTTTTGTGCCTCACATGACATCTATATATTTCCTTATCATATACCCATACTTGTTTCTTTATGTCCCTATTACTAAACTTCTTAACATAATGCGTGCACACACCAAATTCCATTATCTTAGAATATGTTGAATAAAACTTATTTTCCGAATCAATATACTCAAATTTTTTACCGATCATGTCTTTAGCAAAAACAAAAAACAAAAAAACCATATATCTTTCCATTTCTAAATTCCATATGTAAATCTTCATGGTTGATAGATAAAAAAGTTAGTGTTTTATGCCATATTTTATGTTGGATTTTTTTCTAGTTTGGAGTTGATGGTTAATGAAAAGTACTAAATTGTTATATTTTGTTATGTTTAGAGAAAGAAGAACAAATGCTGAAAATTGTTGTATTTTATGTGCAATCTTTACTGAATAAAGCATATATAGTGCTACATATGAAATTTCTGTGAGATTTCAGTTGGTAATGATTCATGACTCATAAAGATTCAATTCTATAAAGTTTTATTGCAATTAGATTAGCCAATTAGTACCAGTTTGATTTTAAAAATGAACATTTTTAGCAGTTGCAACAAACTTACACTTTTATTGAGAAATTGACATTTGAGCTCCTCTCAATGTCCATTTTGTATGATATTACTGGAAATCTAAGAAATAAACCTAAAATTTTCAATTGAAATAAGTGAATTCAGAGTTCATTTGGTCATCCAAATTGTACTTGAAATTTGTCTGACGAGCATAGAAGATTTAAAGGACAACTGGGATGCCACCTATGCATGGATGATTTGGATTCCCACATCATCACTTCTAGAAAGGTGTATAATTATTGCCACATCACATACCACTTGGAAAGTCCAGATGATTCCAATAATACTAATTGGAGTATTAATTCAAAAATGAGTTATATTGGGAAGAAGATTGAAATACTAAGGAGATATGGATTACTTTCCTAATCTAATTGGGAGTGTGAAATCATTTTGAAGGTACCAATTTCTCCTATAACCCCGTTTGGCTAGCCATGAGAGGAATAATAGGGAAGGATTTAATTATTAGTAATTTTTTTTTTCCTATTATCTTGAAGAATTAGAATTAGGGTAAGTTATAACTCTAGGAGTTTTCCTTGCTAAGCACTTTTTTTCTATAAATACCCTACACTTTAGAGCTTGAAGAGAGCTCTCTCTTCTCAATTATTTTTCTACCACTTTTCCATTCTATAATTCAGAGTTCCACTACATTTCATTCTATACAATTCTGAACACAATTCTCAAGGTTTAGAGAGAGGAAATTCTTGGCTAAATTAAAAGAAGGAGTAAATGAGCATTCGGCTAGCAAGCTTTGGAAGGATTCAACCTTGCTTTGAAGACATATTTTGAAGAACAATTGAAGGAATAACATAGGGAGTATTCAGCCAGCCACAAGCTTTAGATTCGCTTTCTCTTTTTTTATTTTTCTTATCATTCATAATATGTTTTGTTTTGATTGGATGACGACTATTTATACGAACATGAGTAGCTAAATATTTTATGGGGATTATGGTGTAGCCCTATTATGAATATTTAGTTTTTATTGCATGACTAATTAGTTTATGATTCATGGTTAATATTTCATGTAGTTCTTAATGTTTTCATAAAAAGGTAAATAAATCAAGTATTTTACTAGTTTAGGAATAAGGAATATAATATGACAGTGCAATGAAATACAAGGGAATAAAAATATTGCATGTCTTAGTGATAACTTTGACAAGAGCCTATTGAGTTTGCATGTCTTAGCTCTTAAATTTTGGTATTTAAGTAATGAATAATTAAATACATTGTGCTTGCTAAGCTAGAATGCATTGAGGAATCAACTTCTAGTTATTTTTGGTCAAATGAGGTTAACCTAATGAATTTATCATGCTTAGAAACTAAAGAGGATTAATAGTGATGAAGTCATAATCCTTGTTCCATTAATAAGTGGAAACTTTTGCTTACTTTATTTTGCTTTCTTAATTGCTTTCTATTTAATTTTCTTTACAAAACCAACCAACAAACAATCAATTCTTTTTACTTTTCTAGATTTAATTATCAAAATAATTTATTTTTAATACTAGAGACATTATTCTTCGTGGGATCAATATCCAGTTTTCTCTAAAAAAATCACTTTATTACTTATTGATTTGTGCACTAGAGAGTAATCTAATTTTCACCACAACAATAGTTCGTACTCCCCAAATTTGTGTTCACCATTTTCATCCATTAAATCTTTACCTTTACTTGCCCTACTCCTGACTGAATTGTTAGAATCCATCACTTGTATTCTATAGTCAAAGATGATTAGATCCCCCATGGGAACATCGACTTTTTATGGTCGAGATTTATATTGGTACATAGAATTTTGAGACACGAGATTAATTAAATTGAACTATATTGTTTTAAATATTTATCTTATCAAAATTAAAATAGTCTAGTATAATTCAATATAGTTAAATATATATATATATATATTGAAAGCATGCAAGAAAACTACGATAATCAATCTGATCACTTTTTTCAATAATTAGATTGAAAACACAACGTTAGTGCATTTAATAAAGGGATAAATAAGTGTCTCTATAGAATGTCTACCCCAAATATTCTATAACAAATAATGTGTCCGAACCAAGTGAAATGACAATGTAATAAACCATGTAATTTATATACCAAGATGATTTTGTATATGTATTTTGGCAACATCATGGTGTGTATTTTATGAAAACTCTAACCATTATACCCTATATGAAACTTATTTGGATTTCTTTAAAAAAAAATTGAAAAGCTTACTTGGATATGCTAATTTTGGCATTTGCATCACACGCCCATGGCAAAGAGATGGAGATACTTTGATACAATAAAAATTAAATTTTAATTCAAGTATCAATCCACCAATTCACACTAAAACTTGTAGGAAAAGAATTATAAAAATAGAAAATATCTTTGTATTTACATTGTTGAAGGATTTTTCAATGGATGATGAAGGATGATATTAACGAGAATAATGGCTAAAGGTTTTATAAAGAGTGATCAGTGGATGCTAAAATAGACGGTGATAGTGATGAAAACACTGGGAAAATTCTCTCTAAAATGGGTGGTAATGGATGTTTGGTAGCTAGGGTTGAATGTGGCTTTTTGTGTTTTGTGAGTTGTGGAGAAGAAAACAAACAAAACTCAAAAGTAAAATAAGAAGCGGGTGATTGGCTAAGAGGGAAAAGAGAGGGAGAGAGTGTTTCTCAAAGAATTAAAAAAAAATGCATATGTTGGGGGGGGGGGGGGGGGGGGGGGNGGGGGGAATGTTGCAAAAGTATAAATAAAAGAATTGGAGCAGAGCTGCAATCAAATATGGAAAGTAGGGTAATGGAAATCCAATAGAGAGTGTGGAGGGAAAGCTTGGAATTTCCTTGCTTGGCCGAAATTTAGAGAATAAGACTGGAGAAATTAGACTTCAATTTACAATTTATGCAAAGGTGACCAAATTAGAAACCTTCATGCATCAATGAATTGACTTGAAGAGCAAACAATATGTATTTAGCCTTCTTTGAGTCTTAGTTCATGCCGTAGCCAAATTTCTCTTTGCATGGTGCATGAGAATTATTATTTTTCACTTTTTTCCATAGTTGGCTTGCCTTTTCGCCATGTTTTGTAGTTTTGAAAGTGTATCACATGTCTATTAATGACATGACACGTTTATTTTCTTATTGAATTTTTGATGATGTGACATTTGATAACTTAGCTTGAATGTTTTTTATATGCAAAATTTATTTCTACTTTCATAATTGGTTAAATCTTTGCTTTTGATAGCCTTTAGATATATATATATGAAAAATTCTAAAATATGGAAAGTTACGAACTAAAATCTCAAAAATATATATCCTCTAACTTATTTTTCACATTTAACATTATTTCTAACAGTTGAACATTAAAAACATACAAATTACAATTTGGTCATTCTACTATATAAAATGACCAAAATACCCCTCCTTTTGTTTTGATTTTGAAAAAAAAAAATTATTTTCACCTACCAAAAGAAAAAGGATATAAATCACTGAATATATTATTGAAATAAATACAATCTAGCAAATAATAAGATGAAAAGATAGCTTAAAATAAGACTTAATTATAAAGTCTTTTTCCACAACTTATCAATCTTCTTTAAGCTGCACATGGTTTTATTTTCCATGCTTTAAACATGACATAAGGTCACACCTTGTATTCTGGCATCAATCTCTAAAGCTTTGTTCTCTCTACAAGTATGCCTATGAACAGACAGAGCTTTATATAACAAGTACTGTAGCCGTTGCAATTTCACATTGTTATCAATGTCCATGGTGTAAGGCTGCCAAAAAAAGAGTCAAACTAAAATGGCAAACATTCCAAAAAAATATGCAAATCACTTAGAAACATTTTAGATTAACATCCCAAAGTGTGTCCGTGTGAGAGAGAAAGAAGAAGCATCTATCTTCACAACCAGAAACTCCCGCAAGCAAGCTTTGCAGTTGCAGTTTCCACAACAAAGTCAGCATCCAACCCGAAATTCCTCCCTTGTCTTCCCGGGGTACCTATTATTTCCATGTAAAAATGAAAATGATGCAAAACCTTATTTGCATATAACCTCTCAATTGTAACCAATTTGCAATATAGCTAAGAAAGTTGCTTCTGGGTTTTGATGATTGTATCCGAATTGCAATTATCATGATTAGTAATTACCACTTTTTAATGCACTTGAGTAGTAGCGCTTCCTTCCACATTTGGTACAGTGTAGAACACCACACTTATCACTCACACACTCGTTCTTGCTGGGTTTCTCTTGTCGTGCCTCACCTTTTGAGATCTTAATTTATAACGGCCAAAACTAGAACTATAAACAATAACAATGAAATAGCAAATTATAACCACAAGGCCGTTACAATCTGAGTCCTCCTCCTTTGTGCTCACTCGCAAGGACCCGATCCAACTCGGACTCACCCGCTTCTTTATGCACTGCAACTCTCTTTCTTGTTCTTCTTCTGCTTCCATTCGCTGTTGTAACCCAGCCGGCCACCGGTAACCTTCTCTGCCTCGCCATAAATGTTGTCGCCTTTTTCTTCCCTCGGAATTCTCTTTAGCCTCCGATGTTCCAGATGCGAAAAATACTTCTCGTTGTACGACTTCCCAAGCATTGTTGTTTGGCTGCAATGCCTCTCCGCACCGTAGATACGTCTGCAGTGAAGATTCGGCAAACCGTTTGGCTGCTCTTGCAATGTTTTAAATTTATTCTTAACATGGTGCACCGTTTGGTCCTTTTAAAAAGCGCGCCACGTTAGCATATAATATGTTGGCACTTAAATTCTTTTAAATATTAGCAAATTGCAGTGTTGGTTATTTATGTTTTAATGTACTGCAGCATTGCTCTTTTAATTCGTGTAATGTCTTTGCCATTGCACCTCATGTTATACTTTTTTAACAATCAGAGAAACAAGAACGGTATTCGCCTTGCGGCCTCGACTTCTTGTCTTATTAGTTTGAGTCGAATAAGTCAATAAAGTTTAGCCTTTTTTGCATTTATGGTCCTTTATGTTTAGAGTTCTCTATAGATTTAGCTTTTATATTTAATTTTTAGCAGTATTAGTCCTATATGTTGACAAAATTAGCATTCACTAATCCTTTTCATGATTTTGTTTGTATTATGTTAGTTTACTCCATGTGCAAGTAACATGCCAAGGGCAAACATGCCATTTTGAAAACTCTCATTCTCTTTTCCTCACTTCCCCGCCCTTTATATATAAGAAAAATTCACATGCCAAAATGTTGCGGCGTAGATGATGAGAACATCATCGTTGTAGAGCTTGAGAGATGGGAAAGGAAGGTTGGGAAGATGGGAAGTGAAAGTGTAGGTGCTGAGAAGAAAAACCCTGCTCATTTGAGGAATTACTCAAATTTCCAACCGCGAAATGAATAAGATGTTTGGCATTTGTCATACTGAATCGCAGGACGAATCGGCAATTTTTTTCTATATGCAGAGGGCGGAGGAGGGAAGAAAGAAGAAGGAGAATTTTCAAAATGACATGTTTGCCCCTGACATTTGACCTGCACATGGAATAAACTAACAAAATACAAACAGAATAATGAAAAGGACTAGTAAATGCTAAATTTGTCAACATATGAGACTAATACTGTCAAAAAATAAATACAAAGGCTAAGTCTGTAAAAAACCTTAAACATAAAAGACTATAGGTGCAAAAAAGTCTAAAGTTTATTATGTTTAGAGTTAGGGTTTCTTTAGATAATCAGATGTATCAATTTGGTAATTTATTTATTTTTCAAATTTAACAATATACAATTACTTTTATAACCCTACTTATTAAATATTTTCCTTTATCAAATAGTATGTTAATGGGTAAAATCGTAATTTACAATTAAATTCAAATAGGTTGTAATAGGTATAGATAGTCGTGTCGGGTTGAACGTGTCACATTTAATAAGCGGATTATTTCGAGTCAATTTTGAGTTAAGCTGGTGAACCCAAAAACGACACGATTATTAATCGTGATAAACGAGTTGATCCAATTATGAGTCAAGCATTTTTAGGACAAACCCAAACTCATTTATTTTATTTCATTTACGAGTTATGTTATCGTGTCATTGCCTATATTACCACTTATGATATGAGAGAATATAGACAGGAAAAAAAAATTGTAATCTTTTCTTTTATAATTTTAAAAACTATTGATAAATTATAAATACATTTTGATAGTAAATTAATTATATATTTAGTAGGAATTTGATGCATTTCTCTATGAGAAAAAAATAAAAGAAAAAGAAAACAAAAGGAGAGACTATATTTATTTATTTATTTTTCCATTTTTACCATAAAAGAAAGTCCTGACAAGAAATGAACTTTTGATTCATTATAACACCCTGATGAATTGGACCTATCGCATTTTACCCTCTCAGATTTCATATTAGGCATTAAAGATATTAAATCTATTGAAAAGCTGCATAATCACTAAATTTTAAAACCCGTTATTTTGGGACTGAAAAATGCACGTGCCTTTCGCATGTGTCACTTGGGAACTAATTTAAGGGACAAAATGGAAAAATTCAAGTCCAAACTAAATTTGCATTAAATGTCAGGTTCCTAACAATTTAAGCCCGAATTCTCTTAAAATTTAATTTGCAGATGTAAATTTACATTAAACTGAAGTTCAAGCTTCCAATACTTCAAAGCAACTGCTGCCACATAGATTCGACTGCAAAAAACAAAATTCAACTTCATAATCCTACAAAAAAATTAAAATCTCTATAATAATACTATACTTAATAACCCATTACTTCCCTCAAAACTCAAATTTAGAAACCCCAACAACCGGAAATTCCCTAAAACAACAATTCCATAGTCTTGCAATCCACTAAACTTACAACTCAAAAACTCCAGAATAAAATGCCCAATCAGCCACAAGTTAACCAATCCAAAAAATTATCCAAAATTTAGCAATTACCAAACCAACATCAAAGCTCAACATAAATGCAGCATTTAAAACATTAAAAGAAAACTTACCACTCATGTAACTCAAAATACCAAAATCGTTTAAAAAGCTTCAAGCTCTAGATAAGCTTTAATGGCAACATCAAATACAGAGGTTTTCTTTTACATACAAGTTGTGGGATGGATAGAAGGAATGGAGTGAAAAAATTTGATACATTATTCTGACCAAATAGTCTCCAGAGTTCGTCTAATTTCGGTGAGGACAATTTTGAGAGAAACTTGACAGTCTTAGGATCAATTTAAGCTTAAAATAACAACACCGATAGAATCAGAGGGTCCAAATCCTTCAAAAACTTAGGTTTTGAAACAATGGGTAGAAAGATTTTCTTATTTCTTTCTTAAGGCTGCCAACAACAATGGAGGAAAACAAACAGAGGGTTATCTGATTTGAAGAAAAATTTGGGGACAAAAATTAAAAAAATTTGGACTTAAATTGTCCATTTTGCTTTTCAAAATGGTCTCTTGGTGACACACATGCAAGGCACGTGCATATTTCCATCACAAAACAACGGGCCCGTTAAAAATTTAGTGATATAATATGAAATATTCTCATGGGATAAAGTGCGATGGGTTACTTTAGAGGGTGCTGGTGCAATTAAGCCCTTGATTATATTACGTGAAAATACGAAGTTTATTTTTTTAATGTTAGTAATTATTGATTTTCTTTTTTGGGCATCATATTTTATTTTCTTCTAGTTTACTTTTAACTTTAGTTATTTATTGATTTATTTATTTATTGTAAAAAAAAAAAAAATCTTACTTATTAGTTGAATTAGCTCCAAATAAAAAACAATAAAAATAAATAACCAATATTAAATACAACACTACCAGTTAACTACCAAAATATTGATAAAAATAAATAAAAATAAAAATTGAAAGAAATTTGAAAGCTCCACTGCGTGTAAAAGAAAATAACAGATACAAAATAACAACAAAAATAAGAGATGGAAAACCAGGAGGATGACGACCAGCAATGAATGACAATTGACAACTGGCTACAACCAAGTACCAACGGTGTCTGAAAAGAAGAAAAAAACTAGAAAAAAAAAAGGAAAAAGAAAAAAAAAATGAAGGGATTTGAAGAAGATGACTACTAGTTGTTGACGATTTTGGATCAACAATCGATCCCTAAACGTCTTTGAGCGTGCCATTTTTAAATTATGATAATGTAAAGAAAAAATAATAATAAAAATAATGCGCGAATCTGAAATTAACAAACGATTGTGCTTAGAAATATGGAACTAATTTCTAATGAGTTCTTTTATTGCCTTAACAATTAAAAAGACTTTAGCAAATAAAATTCGAGTAAAATAATGATGAAAAGACTAAATAAAATTAAAGTGTAACAATTCTGAAAGTCTAAGAAACTCTAGAAACTTGAAAGCTTGAATATTAATTTCTGTAGAGAAAATCTGAGTATTTGCTTGAGCAGTTGAATGTTTGTATGTGTCGAGAGCGATCCAAAATCTGAATTCTAATCATTTATATAGCCTTTGACAATCTTGAATCCTAGTAGGAATAGGACTCTTGGTATTACAATCTCACTTGAAATGAAACTCTTATCTGAAAAACAATATACCAATAGAGAATAAACCCAATGCAATTAGACTTATATTCCAAGTTAAATTCTTCCAAACAATCTCGTTGTTCCAACACAAATATTGAACGACAGATTTCAGCGTTCCAACTGAAAAATGGAACAACAAATTTCAGCGTTCCAACTGACGAACCAACATATATTGTTCTTCCTATACTCAATATGGCCCAACGACGATCGTTCTTCCAACTGTTAGGTCTAACAGAAAATCATTCTTTTTATAATTCATCCATAAAGCCAATAATTTTGCATGGCTCAAACATTGCCCCCTCAATTTTTATTTTTGGAAGAACATGTAAAAAGTGAAAATTGAAGTATTTTTTTTTTTCATTCTTCTACTTGGTCTTTAGTCAAACTATTCGGCCATAACAATAAATTTTTGGTCAACAATAAATTTTTTGGCCATTTCAATATTTCCATTCTTCCACTTGATCGGCCAAAATTTTTTTATTCCATTCGGTCAACCCAATATCATTCGGCCAACAATCTTACTTTACTCGGTCATAACAATTTTAGTCACCCAGTTGACCACCTCATTCCAATAAATATATTCAGCCATATGCACTTTTATCTGAATTGATTCACTCGGTCAACAATTCTTTTCTTTATTCGACCAGACATTCTACCTTCACTTGATCGACCAACATTTTTGTTCCATTCGGTCAAACAAATTTCATTCGGCCAACCCATCTCTCTTTCTTATTACCTTTATATTCTCAAAAGTTCAAAAACCTAGCAAATCTTGGCCCTTGGATCAAATCCTTTAACATAATTACAATTTTACCATCATCTTCTCTATAAAACCCTAGCCTCCATTTTTCTTCCTTCATTACTTGCAAACCTCCAATTTTTTACCAAATTACCTTTAGCAAAATTACCTCTCATCCTTGAAGGTTTTCTCATCTCTCTAGAACCCATTCTCAAGAACTCCAAGAACAAGGTAATTCTTCTATTCTTTTCTCATTACTTCTATATTTTCAAAGCATGATTTGAGATTTTTATCATGGTTGTTGTTTTTCTTTACATGCTTTAATAAACTTTAAACCCATGAATGAACATCCATTGATATAATATCCCATACTTGGCTGAATCTCCTTAAAAATAAATAATTTAGTCAAACAAATTTTCCATTGTTCCATCCAACAATATTCGGCCATACATGATTCATCAAGCCAAAAACCCTATAAGTTTTACTTGGCCGAACTTCATTTAGTTCTCTTAAAATTCATTTGTATTTCACACTTAGGAAAAACCTCCATGTTGTTATTTTTCCATACATTCGACCAACAAGTGGAACAACCAAAATAAATCTCATATATTCGGCCAACCATTCATCCATCACCGAAAAGTTTAGCCAAACTAGACTTCCATTCAAAAATTCAGCCAATAAAAATTTTCATTGCTCATACTCTCATTCTTCCATACATTCGGCCTAACAACCTTACTACTTGGCCGAACATCTCCCTTTTTCATTTGGCTATATTTCTATTCAATTTAGGAAGCACTTCCATGTTAGCCGACCATCAAAATATACATGCTCGGCCCAACATTCCAATAAATCTATTTTTCACTTAGGAATGATAGCAATTTTTTCCTTGAGTATTTAAAACTTTGCAATTCTCATTTATCTAATCTTTGAAATTTTTCTTTCTTGCAGATCATGCCTCCCAAAACCAAAGATGCTAAACAATTGAAGATTGTCATGACCCCTGACCGACCTAGAACCTTTGCAGATAACATGGCAGCAGTGATCTACTGATTTGTGAAAAACATATCCAATCCAGTCCTAACCGCCAAAGATAAAAATAAGAGAGAATACTTCCTTGGTCCCAGATTTATTGATGCCATTACTACAGAAGTTCACGATGCTTACCAATCTGACAAAGAACACAACATTGAACTACTCTCTTTTAACTCAAAAGATATACATTGGACCTAATGGAATAGCTCCAAGCCTTTGCACTGGCCTCATTCATCCTCCGAATGGGTATCTTGGTTCAACAGACTTGAACCTCACTTTAGTGACTATTGGAGATCGGCCGGCATCTACGATACACTTAAGCTTTCTTGTTATGATCTTCCGTGTGATAAAGCTCTTATTGCTGCTGCCTTATGTTTTTGGTCAACCCAGACCAATACTTTCAACTTCAAATTTGGGATGATGACTCCAACCCTCCTTGATTTGGCCATTCTTACTTGCATTCGGCCCAACAGTCCACTTCTGTCTGCCGTTCCACTCAATCTTCCCAACACTGTCTCACTTAATGCTTCACTTACCAAATCTGAATCTTCCTATGGAGCTCATCTAGCCATCCATAGAGGCAAGGACCACTCCACTCCTGATATTCAAGAGAACATGAATTTCCTTCTCATGTAGCTTTGCAAATTTATCTTCTATGTTGCCTCCAATAAAATCACCAAGGAGTTTGTCCATATCACTGATACACTTGCAGTAGGCCAACAAGTTGCCCTTGGTCCCATTGTTCTCGGTCACCTCTACAGATATATCACCATGATCGTTGAGAACAACATGTCTACTAAACATGCCGGCCCAATATGGATACTCCAGCATTGGCTCCAAGCTTACTTCACTGAACTTGGGCCATCCATTCAACCTTTACCCCACAAGAGCATTGGCATGTCGATCATCCAAGCTGGAGTCTTTGAACATTCTGCTAGAGACTGTTTCAGTTTTTTCTTCTCTACTAAGGAGCGAGACCCAACCTTCTTTTCTAAGATATTTGATCATCCTAAACGTTGTGGCATCGTCCCAGAACATAACCTGGCTTGAAAGAATCAGTCAACCTTTGGGCAAGTATGTTGATATGCCGAGATCTTCCTTATGGTGGTACATCAAATTCCAAGAAATACAGTACTGGAGTAGAAGTTTATTGTCCCAACCTAGTTGCCCGGCAATTTGGACTTTGCCAAGCAATACCCGTTTTTCACGTTGATTCTCATAATGGATGCTCATCGTCCCGCAATCCCATTTCTTCTGATGGGTTAAAAGAAATCATCCGGAAGTTTGACAACCAAGAATTTTCATTTATTCTGCACAATTTTTCTTCCCATCCATCTTCTACTGTCACTTTCGACTGTTGGTGGGGAGCCAAGACTTGCACTACCTTTATGGATACGGCCGACGAGGTAGCCGATGAAATTTTCAAACATGGCGTCCCAACCACTAAGGCTCAAAAAGAGCCAAAGTCCACTTGTGCCTCGAACAATCTTCAACTCAAATCCTCTAAGAAAGGTATAAAACTTGAACTTCAAACTTTAGCAATACTTTATCCTTTTGAAGACTAACTTTTTAATTGCAGGTGTTCCGAGCACCTGTGATGCTGTTCCATCTTCGGGTGAAGCTTCAAAGAAAAGAAAGCTCGCTACTCGGGTCAAATCCATCTTCCCAGTGAGTTTTAAGACTCACCCCCACTTCTCTTCTTTATTATTTTCTAACCAATCTTCTGAATTGCAGAAAAAACCACATGCCCCCCGAGCTCAAGAGTCTCATAACTCTACACCTTAATCTCTGAGTGACCAAGATGAAGAAATTCATTATGAGGATGAAAACTGGAAGAACATATGGAAGATCAAGCGGATGAACATTTGGATGATCAAACGGATGAACATTTGGATGATG
Organism: Ochetophila trinervis; assembly: GCA_003254975.1. Taxonomy (NCBI): domain Eukaryota; kingdom Viridiplantae; phylum Streptophyta; class Magnoliopsida; order Rosales; family Rhamnaceae; genus Ochetophila; species Ochetophila trinervis. The sequence goes on from QANX01000299.1 coordinate 89,401, forward strand.
GAGCATCCAATGAAAACTTGGAAGCACACCTCACAGATAAGGATGCTGCAAATGATGATTTGAATCAGGTAAAGACCAAATTTGTTTCACTATTATGCTTTCCAACTCAGAAAAATTTAAACTCATCATTCTTCCTAAACAGGTTCTTCCCACCTTGGAGCCAATGGAGTCATCCTCTCATCAAAACCAACCATCTTCTTTTCAGGTATTTTATTTCTTCCCAAGGCTTCTTAATATTTCACATATATGTTCTAATCAACAAACTTCTTCCAGGTCAATCAAGGCGATGTTCCAAGTTTGCACGAAAACATCAGCAAGTCCCGTTGTTCCTAGTCCTCATGCCGAAAACATCACTAAGCAAGTGGGACAAGCAAAAGACTTCATCCATAGTCTTTTTGATACAGATCTTGAGATCATTCTGCAAGATGAGAGCCGCACATTATTGATCCAATCGCTTGGAGTGCTCCTCGATGCCAACATATTCTCTGATGAAGTTCGGCCCAAGATTTATGAGTTCCATGACTCTTTAGGCCTTGACACTCCTACTTTCTTCTCGGCCCAACAAGAAATCAAGGAAGTGCAAAAGTTGACCACCTCATTCTTGAGCATGCAGGACATGCTCAGAAGCTCTCTCACCGAGATGTCTTCGATAAAGAAAAATTCAGCCACAATGGATAGAGAGATTAACAAGATGAAGGAAGAGTTGGCCGAACTTCAAGCAAAGTTGGCCTCCAAAGAAGCTGAGAAGAAGAAAAATGGTGAGACTTATGCAGTTCTAAAAAGCAAAACATCTTCTTCCAAAGTCCAAGGCTCAGAAAATTCGAGAAGATCTTGAGCAAGTCAAGAGAAGAAAACCTTTGGCCCAACAAACCGTCTCCAAATGGACTTCTTCATGGAAATTCACAAAGGATGAAGTTGCAAAGTGAATGTATTTTAACACTTATTTTTCTGCAAACATTCTTAGTTCGTTAGACTTGTCTTTACTATTGTATTCGAACTTGATTCAAATTGAATATATGAACATTGAAATTACAACATTGTTGTTTTGACCCATAACAAACGGCCTAAACTCTAAAAATAAAAATGAATGGCCAATCATCTTAAAACAAAAAATGGAACGGCCTAAAAGTTTGGCCAAGCTCAATTGTATATGATATATGTATGCCCCCTCATTTTATTCCTTGTATTCGAGCAAAATAAGAGTAATAAAATGACATAGTGTGGCCTAAAATTTATCCGTTTTTTTTTTTTTTGGCAAAACCATTAGGCCACACATCAAATTTCTTGGCCGAATTTTTCAATGGTCTCCCAACTAGTAGGATAAAACTTTTTCAGGAAACGACCATTAATAGGATTTGAATGTCGTAGGCCGTCGATATCTTGCAACTGATATGCCCCCTTTCCAACTATCTTGTAAACCAAATATGGTCCTTCCCAACTTGGTAACCATTTTCCATAATTTGGATCTTTAAAACCAATAGGAAGAACAACTTTCCAAACTAGGTCACCCTCACCAAAGCTTTTAAACTTAACTCGTTTATTATAAGCGCGGGCTACCGTTTTCTTTTGCGCTTGGAGATGGTCTAAGGTTGCAAGTCTCACTTCATCCAACTCTTCTACTTCTTGTGACATTGCTTGAGCATAATCTTCAAGGGTAAGGTTATGTTGTTGAGCCACCCTTAAAGACTTGACTGTCACCTCCATGGGAAGAATTGCATCATGGCCATTAGTTAGAGTGAAAGGAGTAGTTCCAGTACCTGATCTTTTTGATGTCCTATAGGCCCACAATGTTTTAGAAAGGATATTATGCCAATCTCTAGGATTATCATCAATCATCTTTTCTAAAATCCCCTTCAAAATTTTATTACTTGCCTCGGCCTGACCATTGGCCTGAGCAAAGTAAGGAGTTGAATGATATATCGTGAAGCCGTACTCTTTTGCAAATTCCTTCACTGAGTCTCCCATGAACACAGTTCCTCAGTCGGCTGTTATGGATTCTGAAAGACCAAACCTATGGATTATATCTTCCTTTATAAATTCGATAACCTCGACCTGACTTACTGCTTTCATTGGTCGTGCTTTCACAAATTTAGTAAAATAATCGGTTGCGACTATGATGAATGTGTGTTGCTTAGAAGAAGAAGGATAAATCTTGCAAATTAAATCAATGGCCCAACCACAAAACGGCCATGGCTTAATAATAGGATTCAATGGAAAGGCCGGAACGTGTTGTACTGGACCATGCTTTTGACAAGCGGAACAACCTTTGACATAACTTATACAATCTTTTAAAATAGTTGGCCAATAGAAACCATGCCTTCGAATCATCCATCTCATCTTCACCCCAGCCTGATGTGCTCCACAAATTCCTTCATGGACTTCGGCCATTACCAACATAGCATCATGGGCACCTAAACACTTAAGTAATAGATCATCTTGGCCCTTCTTATATAACTCTTTATCGAAAAGAATATAGTTCACTGCTCGGAGCCGAGTCTTCCTATCACTGGTTCCATTCGGATCATTAAGATATTGAACTAAAGAGTATCTCCAGTCATTCTCCTCAACTTGGATGCAAAAAATATCTCCAGGTATACCTCTTTCGACTAAAGAAGAAAGATATCGTTTCTTAATATTGATGACTCGTTCTTTAAGATCCCTTGGAATGCGGACACCTGAAGCTAGTTGGGCCATCTCATTAGCCTCAACATTTAACTCCCTCGGTATATGATGAAAAACAACGTCATCGAAGTTTTTAAGAAGTCGATTAGCCGCAGCATAATATGGGACTAAAGCAAAACTCAAGCATTGGTACTCTCCGGACAATTGTTTCAATACTAACAGAGAGTCTCGAATGACCTCAACGTTTGACACCCCCATCTCTTTTAAAATTTCTAGGCCGATAAGTAAAGCTTCATACTCGGCTTGATTGTTGGAACATTCAAAATCTAATTGAAACGCAAACTGAGTCTTCCATCCCTTTGGAGATTCTAAGATGATTCATACTCCAGCCGAATTTTGAGTACTTGATCCATCAAACCGCAACTTCCATGGCAAAAGAGATATATAAGCTACTTCCATTGGGTCACGTTCTTCTTCTATATCCAGACATGGATGATCGGTCAAAAAATCAGCTAAAGCTTGACCTTTCAAGGCTTTTTGAGCGACATACTGAAATGAAAATTCAGACAGACCGATAGTCCATTTGCCAATTCTTCCTCATAAAATTGGCCTTGAAAGCATATACTTAATGAGATTGGTCCTAGAAACAATGAACACTATGGTTGGTAGCATATAGTGTCTCAACTTTGTGGCTGCAAAGTACAAGGCTAGGCACAGCTTTTCAACGGATGAATATTTCAACTCATTGACTGTGAGAACCTGACTCAAGTAATAAACGGCTTGTTCTTTTCCTTCTTCATTATCTTGGGCCAACAAACCTCCAATTGAACCTTCAGCAGCCAAAATATAAAGCTTGAGTGGTGTATTCTTCCTTGGAGGCATTAAGACTGGAGGCTTGGTCAGGTAGTCCTTAATCCGGTTAAATTCTTCTTGGTGACAATCCTCCCACTTAAATTTTTCTTCGCCTTTCAACTTTAGTAAGGACGAAAAAGGTTGAATTTTTCCAGATGTATTAGAAATGAATCTTCTTAGAAAATTAATCTTCCCAATCAAACTTTGAAGTTCTTTCTTGTTCTTGGGCGGTTGTGTTTCTATAATTGCTCGAGCCTTGTTCTTATCAATTTCAATCCCTTTATGATGAACCAAGAATCCCAAAAAATTTCCAGCTGAAACCCCAAAAGCACACTTCTGTGGATTCATTTTCAATTTGTGAGTCCTCATTCTTTCAAAAGCTTTTCGAAGATCGGTCACATGATTGGACCGTTCATCGGTCTTAATCACTACATCATCTATATAAACCTCCATCTCATGACCTATTAAATCATAGAATATTGAATTCATGGCTCGCTGATATGTTGCTCCAGCATTTTTTAAACCGAATGGTATAACAACCCACTCAAAGGTTCCAATTGCTCCTGGACATCTAAATGCGGTCTTATGAACATCTTCTTCCGCAATGAAAATTTGATTATATCCTGAATGTCCATCTATGAACGATAGAATTTCACGCTCGGCCACTGGCATTGGGTATTCATCTTTAGGAGTAGCCATATTCAAATTTCTGAAATCAGTACATACTCGCATTTTTCTGTTCTTCTTGACTACAGGAACGACATTGGAGATCCACTCGACATACCTGGTCGTTCTAACAAGTCCAGCATTGATCATTCTTTCAACTTCTTCTTTCACCTTGAGAATAACTTCAGCCAACATCCTTCTTGGTGGTTGTTTAAATGGCCTAAACCCTTCCTTTAGAGGTAAACGGTGCTCCACAAGCTTTCTATCAAGGCCTGGCATCTCATGATAACTCCAAGCGAAGCAATCCTTGTATTCTTCCAACAACTTGATAATTTTGGCCTGAAGGTCTGAGTCTAATAAACTGCTTACAAAAGTTGACCTAGGATCTTCCTTCATTCCTAGATTAACTTCTATTAATTGATCTTGAACTTCGGCCTTAGTATCATCCAACTTAGATGGCGCGGAACAAAGATCTTTGAAATCAATTTCTTCTTTGACTTCATAATCATCCTCCATTATACATTCGGCCCATCCTATGGCCGAATTTTCTTCTACCTTTTTCTCAGTCAAATATGCCACTAACTTTCGAATGGTAATTTGAACAGCTTCCATTTTTTCTTCTTCTTTAAGCTCACTGATCATGGATACCATTTATCTTCAGCTTGGACATTTGTATGGACATTGGTCGAGCCATGTCCTCATAAACTTCATCCGCTATCATTTTCAATTGTCGCGGACTTTTCAATGCCGTAATTCCCATAGGTCGGCCATACTTGTTGTTCCCACAAAATTGAATTAGGCCGATATCATCTTCATAATATCGAGCCTCAATTGCATTGGCCGTTACTAGAAACGGTCTATCATCAGCCTTAACCATCTCAACTTCCTCTCCATTCCAAAACCATAAAGCTTGATGTAAAACTGAAGGAACGCATAAACTTGCATGAATCCTATCTCGTCCCAACAAAGCATTGTATTGTGATTTAGACTCAACTACAAAAAATGCAGCCATAATTGACTTGCCCCCCACAGTAAGTTCGATAGGAAGAACTCATTTGGCTTTCGTTGTTCCGCCAACAAAATTACTCATTGTCACTTCAGTATGGATAAAATCTTGATCTACTTTGTTCAATTGTTGAAGCATAGTAGCTGGAAAAATATTCATTGCAGCCCCATTGTCAATTAAGACTCTATTAACTGGCTTCCCATCAAAATGAGCACTGATGTAAAGTGGCTTGAGATGTTGAGCCATCTTTTTAGCTTGTTTTTTGACGATAATCTTTTTTGATCGTCCTTGAACCTCTTCCAACTTTGGTGGTTCCTCGGTCACTATGATCTCAGGATTGTTGCTCCCAACCTTAATAACATCCCCTTCCATCACATTCGGCTGGTTGGGACGAGCTTCAAAAATTTGAGGAAGAACCAACGTCATGTTACATTCTACCCGATCCAACGATCCAAACTTAATTGTCAGCATTTTATCTGTTGAGGTCACGACCAAATTATCTTCATCCATTTGGTCAATTTTTCCTTCTCTATCATCTTGGATGATCCTTTCATGAGTTATCCTCTTTTTTGTTTTCCACTCCATTTTCTTTCTACTAGAAGATTCATCTGTTTTCACATCATTTGGCCATTTGTTCATCGCTGCATGTTGAGATTTCGGTCCAACAAAGCTTTTTATGTCTTTGGTCTTCTTAGGTTGGACCAAAGCCAAAATTTATTTGCCTTTCTTCTTTTGGCATTCTTCTTCCTCAGCTAACCTTCTAGCTTTGGCTATTTGTCTTTGCAACCTCCTCTTTTGTGTTTTAGTAAGAGGTTGGTGAGCATTGTTCCTAGAATGATACCATCGGCCCACCTCAGTCACTGGTGGCCGAAAGCTTCTTAGTTTCTCGTTGTTCTGAGAAACTACCTTCCTTTGTCCATCTCTTGGGACAATCACTTGTAAACCAACATCAAATTTTCTTCCTTGATAATGGTTTTTTGGCCATGCATTCCCGACATTCGGTCCAAGTCTTTGAAATATTGATCTTGGACTATACAGCCCATAGTTCTCCGGTGAAGACTTCAAAATAGACAAACCATTATTCCTTATCTCCTTAGGATGAACATTTTTTCCATCATTAATTTCATGCTTGCACCTTGTACACAAAGGGTTAGAATGTGCTTCTAGCTTCTCACATGAAATCTTCTCCTTAGGCCTATATTCTTTCTTGTAACCTTTACCACCGGATGTTTGGCCTAAGTCTATTTTGGTCCAAGATTGAGCCAACTTCGTAATATCTACTACCGTCATGTTCAACCCGGCCGATGGGAATGGATCACTATCTACCCCCATCACTTCCTTCCCTTTTTCAAGAAATTTCAGAGCTCCTTTCTCAATTAAACCTTGAATAGCATTGCGGAACAACACACAATTAGTAGTTGAGTGGGTCCATCCGTTGTGCCATTTGCAATAGGATTTGTTCCTTATTTCTTCGGCTGATGGAATAACATGTTCTTCAGGTAGCCGAATCACCTTATCGGCCAGTAAAAGATCAAAGATTTGGTCGGCCTTAGAAATATCAAAAGAATAGCTTTTATCAGTCTCAAACCTATTCTTCTTTGACTCAAAAGTCAGTTTGGACACACTCTGAGTTCTTATCGGCTTTACCAAAGCTTTACAACTTCGGTCGCGTTCTCCTCGGCCACTTCCTCTTCACCCACATGATCTTCCATATCAACCATGTGAACTTCATTATTGGGATCCCTGTAGTAAGAACCCCTGGAAGAATCTTTCCTTTGATATTCTTCCTTCAGAATCTTTTCATACCTGGTTGCCCGAGATACTAACTCAAAAAGGTCTCTAAACTTCATGCCTTCGAATTTCTTCTTCAATTTGAAGTTTAAACCACTCTGAGCTATTTTCACAAACTCACGTTCAGGAATACCAAGATGACACCTATTCCTCGCTCTTTTGAATCGAGCAATAAAATCTTCGACCGACTCACCCTCCCTCTAATACAAGCGAGAAAGATCGGCCATAGAAACTTCTGGTTCAATCCGATAAAATTGTTCATGGAATTTTTGTTCCATCTCTTGCCAATTCTGAATCGATCCTGGCTGAAGATTGACATACCATGAAAATGCTGAACTAGTCAAAGAATTTGAAAAAAGTTTAAGCTTGAACACATCGTTGGTCCCAAATTCTCCACATTGGGCCATGAATCGGCCTATATGCTCAACAGTAGATTGATTCTCTTCACCCAAGAAAAGAGTGAATTCAGGCCACCTATACCTTCTAGGAAACTCGGTTCGATCTACATAATCCGGATATGGCTTCCTATAAGATGGTCAGCCTATTCTTCTGAAAGCTGGGCCGATAATCTCTTGGAAAAAATTTTCTACCACGTCTCGATCCAAACCTTGGCCTTGTCCTTGACCCTGGCCATTATATCCTCTTGGTTGGTTTCTCTGCCAACCAAGATTAATTTCAGCCTATTGTTCATTCCTCCAATTTTGGCCATATTGTTCAGCTTGATGACCTGGATGTCTAACATGCGGAGGAGTATAAGGAATGTTCCTAGGCTCATTAACCACGGGATGAACTGGAATCACTTCTTCCATCATAGCCTGAGGAACCTGATTTTGGCGTCCTAAAGCTTCAATCAGATTATTGAAAGATTTGGCCATTTCGCCGAGCAATCTCTTTTGGTTGTCCTTCATCTGTTGGGACAACTCACGGATTAACATATCGGATCGATGAGATCCTTCTCCGTCCTCATGTTGGACTTGATATTCTTGATCATCTTGAGGATCTTTTCCTCCAGGTACAACCACAGGAATTTGGCCGGTACTTCCTTCTTCACGATGCTTAGAAGCTCTTGTTTCCACCATATTTTCAAACTCAAAATTTTTCTATTGTCCCACTGGGCGTGCCAAAAGATACATTGACAATTTTGGATCAACAATCGGTCCCTAAGCATCCATGAGCGTGCCACCTTTAAATTATGATAATGTAAAGGAAAAATAATAATAAAAATAATGCACAAATGTGAAATTAACAAACGATTGTGCTTAGAAATAGGGAACTAATTTCCAATGAGTTCTTTTATTGCCTTAACAATTAAAAGGACTTTACAAATAAAATTCGAGTAAAATAATGATGAAAAGACTAAATAAAATTAAAGTGTAACAATTCTGAAAGTCTAAGAAACCTAGAAACTTGAAAGCTTGAATATTGATTTCTGTAGAGAAAATCTGAATATTTGCTTGAGCAGTTGAATGTTTGTATGTGTCGAGAGCGATCCAAAATCTGAATTCTGATCATTTATATATCCTTTGACAATCTTGAATCCTAGTAGGAATAGGACTCTTGGTATTGCAATCTCACTTGAAATGTAACTCTTATCTGAAAAACAATACACCAATAGAGAATAAACCCAATGCAATTAGACTTCTATTCCAAGTTAAATTTTTCCAAACAATCTTGCTGTTCCAACACAAATATCGAATTACAGATTTCAGCATTCCAACTGAAAAATGGAACTACAGATTTCAGCGTTCGAACTGATGAACCAACATATATTGTTCTTCCTATACTCAATATGGCCCAACGACGATCGTTCTTCCAACTGTTAGGCCTAACAGAAAATCATTCTTCTTATGATTCATCCATGAAGCCAATAATTTTGCATGGCTCAAACACTAGTATATGAAGAAAACGATGATGGGGGAGTGAGAGAGGTCAAATTTAATCTTTCTCATAACCTAGGGTTGGAGGCTGGCTATATCATTTGCTAGATCTAGCTCAATTTTCCTTTTAGGTTGTAAGAGAAAAGAAAGGCTTTCTATATCCATATATATATAATGAATAATAAAATATTATATATATACCAAGGCAAGTTTAGGGTGGGGACCTTATACCCCATCACCATCTCGCTACGATACCGAAGCAAAACTGTTTGCCCTTTCCTGGCCAGAAAACCCACCCGTTAGTGTCAGGTCCCCACGGATCTAACATGGTCTTGCAATAGTCATGAAGGGTATAGGGTTTCAATTTATGCAAAAAAGTTGAAAGTTATATTCAAGGTGCTTCTAAGAACCAAGATTGGTGTTTTTCCAAATAAGTGTTGCAGGAAAGAAAAAACAAATCAATGCATTAATTAAAAATATTAAAATATCTTTTAGGAGGAATTTGATTCTGCTGTTGATTTACATATTGTCTATGCAGTTATTACTTCTTTGGTATCGGTTGATGATAATGCTAGCTTGCTTGGTATCACTAGCGACTTTGAGGTAAAAGAAGTTGTTTTCATTTAGATCCTTCTAGAGCTCCAGGTCCAGATAGGTTTGCTAATGCGTTTTACCATTCTTGTTGGAATTGCATCGGTTCAGATGTGGTTAATGCTGTTCAATTCTTTTTCCGAACTGGTCTTCCACAACCTAGCCTTAATTATAATTTACTGATGTTATTGCCAAAGACACATGATGCTTATTATGTTGATAAGTTAAGATTTTGGCAAACTGTTTGGCTCATATTGCTAGCTAGAGAATCAATTTGGTTTCATGCGTGGTCATCATATTTAGGACATCATATTCAAGACTATACTGTTTTGGCCTCTGATTGTGTGAATTTGATGCTGAAGCATTGTTTTGGGGGCAATGTGGCAATTAAGATGGATGTCAAAGAGGCTTTTGATACAATTCGCTAGCTTCTCTTAATGAAGGTTTTAGAGTATTTTGGTTTTGATTCTCAGTTTTGTGGCTTGGTTGAATATATTTTTTGTTTAGCTTGGATTTCTATTATGTTTCATGGTTCTCCTCTTGGTTACTTTTCCTGTTCATAGGGGGTTTGTCATGGGTACTCTCTGTCTCCTTTATTGTTTAATCTAGATGAAGATTTTTTGAGCGGTTATCTTTCTTCTTTGGTTAATTTTGGTTCTTTACATCCTATGGCTTCTCTGCAAGGTTGTCAATCTCCAACTCATTTGTTATATGCAGATGATGTCTTGCTCCTTACTTAAGGCACAGTTTGAAATTTGAAGGTTATTGTGAAAACGTTGGAATTTTTTGGTGTGTTATCTGGTCAGAGTGTTAACTATGATAATTCTAATATTTTCTTCGGTAAGTCTATTTCTATTAGAAGACATCATGATTTAATGGAGGTTTGTGGTATGAAGAAATTCTAGTTTTCCTTTTGTTTATTTAGGTATCCCATTGTTCCAAGGTAGGCCAATTGTTGCTCATTTGTTGCTTATTGCTGATAAAATCTAAGCACAATTGGAATCTTAAAAAGGTAAAAGTCTTTTTTGCTGGTCAGGTTTGCCTTCTCAAGTCTATGAGTACTTCTATATTTGTGCATTCATTTTATGGTTTATAAATGAACTTCGAGCTTAATTTTTCTTCAAATAAATCTATTCAAAACTTTGTTTGGACTGGTTCGGTATTAACAAAGAAGTTGGTCACTGTTGCTTGGAATATTTTTTGTTACCCAAAAAAGTTGGTGGTTTGGGTTTAAAGAATTTGAAATTTTTTAACCGAGCTTTGTTTGCAAAGTTGACATGGAAGTTTATGTCTAACAACTCCTTTGTGTATTCTTTTTTTCGTGCTTGTTTTTGGGCAAGCTGAAGGTTCATTTTTGTATTTCTTATTCCATTTAGCAGGCCATTCAGACCCTTCATGGTGAGTTATCTTTTGGAAGCTATTGGATTATTAGGCATCATTCTAGGCTTTGATTTTGGTTTGATAATTGGTTGGGGGTTCTACTCGCTACTCTGTTTCCTCATTCTGTCTCCTATAATACTATGGTTCTTGCTTTTTGAGCTCGAAGGGGTTTGGTATCTTCTTTTTTTTGTTTCAGGGTGGCTTATCCGCATTTGTTAGTCTTATAGAGGCTACTAAGGTGGCTTTTTGAGGGCCTGACTTGTTGGTTTGGAAGTTTTCTAGCAATGTTCAGTTGTCCTCTAAGGATATGTATTGGCATTCTATTTCTTTAGCCGGTTAGTAGGGGGTTGATTAGGTGCAGTTATTTAGGAGTTGCTTTATTATGCCTTCTCATTTGGTTTTCTTATGGAGGTTGATACAAGTTAAATTTCCTTTGGATGTTCCTTTATTTCAGCGAGGATTTTCTTTTGCTTCTCTTTGCCATCTTTGTAAAATGGAAGTTGAATCTTATGCTCATTTATTTATTCAGTGTCTGTATGGAAAAGCTATTTGGAATTGGATTTCTTTGACTTTTGGTGTTCATATTTACTCTTAGTGTTTGATTTTGGAGTTGTTTCAAAAGGTTATGGAGGGTTGGAGTAGCCATCAGATTTGTTCTCTTTTGAAAATTGCAGTTTTCGCTGCTTTTTCTACTGTTTGGTTTGATCAGAATTTTATTTGCTTTCAAAACACTTTTATTCCTCTCTACAGATGTATTTTATTTATTGCTCGTTCAATTAAGAAATATAATTATTTTTGCAAACAGGGGTAATGAATAATTCTATTGAGGACTTGGTGATGTTACATAGGTAAATAGTTGTTGGTTTGCCTAGGAAAGCTCCTCAAATTTTGCCTGTATACTGGATGATTCCTAGTGGCTAGTTGGATGAATGTCAATACAGATGGGGCAACTTTAGGAGTGCAGAGTCTAGCTGGTGGGGGTGGTGTTTTTTTGTACGAGTCAGGGCTTTGTTAAGGGCTATTTTGCTATTCTTTTAGGTAACAGGCTGGCTTTTGAAGTGGAGTTGTTCAAAACCATTTTTGCTTTTGAGATAGCTCAAAGGTTTTCTTGGGATTGTTTATGGCTTGAATATGACTCCATATATTTGGTGCAGCTTTCGGCTTCTAGAATGTAGGATGTGTTTTGGTTTGCAAGAGCTCGATAGCTTCATGTTTAGATTTTATTTCTCACATTTCTTTTTGTCTTTCTCATATTCTTAGGGTAGAAAATTCAGTTGCAGATTGTCTTTCTCCAAGTATGCGTTGACTGTGTCATTGTGGTTTTGGTGGTGAAATTTTCCAGATTTCTATTTACTAGATTTTAATCATAATGTTACGGGGGGGAGGGGGACAATTTTTAATAAGTTCTGTAATTAGTCCCGATACTCTTTTTCCTTATTTAAGTTTTCTCCAATAGAGTTTTTCTAATATAAAGTTTTAACGAGGACGGGTTGGGATATATCTTTGTTGGGATTTGCCCTGTTGTGAGGTTTTTTCTTTCTTTACTTTTGTATGACTTTTTTTCTCTTTTAATATATTTGTCAGATTGCTTCTGCGGGTGCAAATCTAGTTGGTATGTCCAGTTTCAACTTAAAACCGTTCTAAATAAAAATATTAAAACATCATAAATAACTATAGATTCATTTTTTAATTATGTGTTACTAAATATTGACCACTTATTTATGAACAACTTTTTTTACAAAAGTGGTATTATAAAAAAGTAAATATAAGAAAGCACTCTCAAACATGCACGTAATTGGTCAAGTAATAAGATTATAATATAGCAAATTGTGATGTAGTATAAGCTAATTCGTAAAATGAAAAGCCATAATTAAATTCAAAACTTGCTTATCAAAAAGCTTTTTATGAAATCCATAAAAAAAACTTAAATACTCTAAAAATGAACCTCAAAATAGACAAAAATTGCAAAAGTACGAGTCTGAAAGACTTCAAACGCTTGAAACGTGCAGCTAGGTGTTGATGTTTTTGCCAGGTGGGTGTTTAGGCACTAGAAACTAGTGCCCATGCGTCGATGCCTGATTAAAGAATTTGAAACCCCAAAACACACAAGAAGTATTATAACAATAATTAGAAACAAGAACCTGCCCTACAAAACCCTTAGATAATTTGTATCTTAAAATGTGGATTAGAAGACTACAGAAAGAGAAAAACAATCGCCACAAAGTATATCTACTTTGATAAGAAAATTAATTCATTCAATTGATTAAAATCTGAAATCTATATATTATCTCTTACAAAAGAATTTATCCCCCTTTATATAAGGATTAAGGTTAGATCAATAATCAATCTAACCATTAAATATTAAGAAAGTAATCCTAAGGCTGAAAACTAACCCTAAATAAATAAAATACAAAAATAACAAATATTACAAAACTGCCATTCTAATATGAAAATAGCTAAATAATGAAACTGCCATTATAATCCGAAAATAGCTAAAATTACAAAACTGCCATTATATGATGCTTGTGTTTAAAATGACTTTGTTTTGCCTCCTCAACTCCCGAGCATCATTACCATCTTCATCTCTTGCTTGGACATCATGGTTAAATCATCATTAGGCCTCGAAAATGTGTTAAAATCATTTGGAAACTTGAATAGATCTTTATCCATAATTCTCTTCACAAATACAAGCATTCTCTCTTTGATCTTTTTAGCTCGAGAATGCGTCGCTGGTCTACTAGGTAAGATGATGTCATCCTATTTTGCTTCAAAGCTAGAATATGACTCTATGATGCCCGTATCATTCCCTCCCTCTTCAAAAAGATTCATCCTGGAATCTGAATCCATATTGAACGGAAAAATATTAGAAACATTGAAAGTAGTGGACTCATTGTGTGCACCTTGAAGGACAATTTTGTATGCGTTGTCCTTGACTCTCTCAAGCACTTGAAACGGTTCATCTCCTCTAGCATCCAACTTCAATTTCCTAAAGTTCGTAAACTTTTTCTTCCTTAAATGTACCCAAACCTAATCTCCAAGTTTGAATATCCTCCACGTGTCATCCCATATAATTTTCCAAGAGTGACTAAAAAAATCTACATCCCTAATAGATATAATAGTTCTAGGCACTCCATGCAATCTTGATTCCAAAATCCTGCAATAAAGAGACAAAAATACTAGGCAAATCGGGGTTAAGGTTAGTTCACAAAGAAAAACCTCTCGAAACCTTATGCTCATGTCTCCTAGCTCTTGGTTCATCCCTCCTTGTGCGTCTCCTCATGGAATGATTTGAGACTTCATCATCTTCGGAACCCGATGGCTCTCTATCTCTAGTTCGCAAAACATCTCTCATTGGTTTATTTGTGGCAGTCATAAAGACTTCACTTACCTTATCATTTAGCTCATCCATCTTCTTGTTCAAGCTCCAAAATTCTCCTTTGAAGGCTTTGTAAAAGAGCTTCATGTCCGGTGTCATCTCCCTTTCAAGCTCTTCCTTGGAATGAGCGGCTTTTCTTCCTTCTCTTCTTGACATCATAATTTCTACAAAACAAGATTAGTAAGATAAAATCTTTACTTCTCTCCCTCACGTGTTTCACTCTTTTAATGGTAACTACACTCGTGTTTCACACAATTTTGGCTTTTACCCTCAACGTGCTCATCACTGAAGCCTTTTACCACTCACAATCTCTAGAATCAAGTTGCACTTTAGAGTTAAACACAACAAATCAAAGCAAGAAAAGCAAATAACAATTATCACAATCTCAAAACCTATCCAAAGAAAGAGAGTATATCAAAAGAAAAGCAAAAATAATACTAGTGTAATGGAAAGCAGAGATTACCCTAAGCAAAATAATAATAATAATAATAATAATAATAATAATAATAATAATAATAATAATAATAATAATAATAATAATAATTCAGAAATTTTTTTTTTTGGATGCCTTGCGGATAGACCCGCCAAGGTGCAACCCCAGGTGCCTGGTAGTGCGATTAGGATTTTTATTTTTCTTTAATTTCTCTTCTTAAATAAAAAAAATACCCAAATCAACAAGATAAAAAATAAGACGCATGGATCAAACACAAGCTTTTTTTTTTTAGGAATCAAAGTATTATGAATGAAGAACACAAATAAATTGAAAACAAAGATAGATATGTACTTATCTCAACCAATGCTTTGATACCAATTGCTGCGGAACCCCAAAACACAAATGAAGTATTATAACAATATTTGTAAATAAGAACATGCCTTACCAAACTCTTAGATAACTTGTATCTAAAAACGTGGATTAGAAGGCTAGGAAAAGAGAAGAACAATCGCCACAAAGTATTTCTAATTTGATAAGAGAATTCAACTCCTAATGCAACAAGAAAAAGAAATTGATTTCTCACCTTGCAAGAACACTCCTGAGAGCAATAAGAAAATTAAATCTTTTAATTGATTAAAATCTGAAATCTATATTATCTCTTACAAAGGAATTGATCCCCTTTTATATAAGGATTAGAGTTAGATCAAGAATCAATCTAAATCATTAAATATTAAGAAAGTAATCCTAAGGCTGAAAACTAACCCTAAATAAATAAATACGAAAATAACAAATATTACAAAACTGCCATTATAAGATGCTTGTGTTTAAAATGTCGCCTTTTCGTCTACGCAACTCTCGAGCATCATTACCACCTTCATCTCTTGCTTGGACATCATGCTTAAATCATCATTAGGCCTCGGAAAAGTATTCAAATCATTTGGAAACTTGAATAGATCTTTATCCATAATTCTCTTCACAAATCCAAGCATTCTCTCTTTGATCTTCTTAGCTTGAGAACACATCGCTGGTCTACTAGATAAGATGATGTCATCATCTTTTGCTCCAATGCTAGAATATGACTCTATGATGCCCGCATCAATGCCTCTTTTGCTACATCATTCTCCCAATCTTAGAAATATCTCCTCCTTGAGTTGTAATTTTGAAATTGAAATCATCCATTTCAAATATATATATAGAATATTTCAATTTTCCTAAAATATGACACCATTGACTCCATAGTTGAAAACTTTTGAGATCTCGACCATCAAACTTCATTTAGGTCACCAAAACAACCAAATTATTTGAAATTTCCAAACAATAAATGTTAATTAGAAGAAAATCGATATTAGATGAAAATTAATTTTCTCCATCATACTCTTCATCGAAATTTGGGTAAGAATCAATATTAGATGAAAATTTATTAAATTCAATATGCTTTTCTTTGTAAATCCGGTCATAATCAAAATCAACATGTTTATCCTTTTCAAGAGCACAAACTCAATCGATAATGTTCTAATTTGATGGTCGTATCCACTCGGGTGGGGTAACGTCAAATAGTTTCATATATTGTTGTAGTTCCATGATTCTGTCCCATTCATTCTCTTCGTTTATCAGTTTTTATTACAAGCATCAAGGCGTTTCTAAGGTGGCATCTCTCTATGCTGCAAGGAATGCTAGCCTAACTCTAATACCAATAGATGTAGTAGAATATAATGAAAAAGACGAGAAGAAAAGCAAACACAAACTATTAAAATTTCAAAACTTGTTGATTTGCTCACGAATGCCAAAAGTGAAAGATAAAAGACAAATAAATTTTAATGCGAAATCGTCGTTGTTATTAATAAATTTAAAGTAAAATCTACATTTTAAAGTGTTATAGATATATGCACCATAGATGGAAGTTTAAAAAGTAAAAATAAAAAATAAACAATATCTGTTTTTGAAACAAAAATAAAAATAAAATAATCTCATTTTTTTTTCTAATATGATGCTTTCGTCAACCAATTAATTAAATAATACATTTTTGGCTCCTATCCCCTCTTCATTGATAATGCAATTAGCAAGAAAACACACATTTCCTAATTCTGCTGCTAAAGCAACACCAACTTTACTTTGCAAATTCAACGAACAAAACATTACTCTATATATCATTTTTACCCTCTCCTCCTCTCCCTCTATAAAATTAACCCAACATTCCTCAACCTCTTTTTAGCCCTCCTTTTTTTACTCTCTTATCCTAAATTAAGCCATAGGATCTGATCCCTTTTCTCTCTTCCGCCTTTCTTCCCTCATTATCTTCCATCTTCTCAGCTCATCAATATCTCAAGCAGATCATATCCCTCTTTTCAATCTCACCGCTCCTGTCTCCCCAAAAAGCTTTTGCAGCTCAACCCCATTTCCTTCCTCTTGCATATCTATACTCCTCAACCGCAATGCCAATGTCTATGACTTTGGCAGAGTTTCAATCCACCATTCAATTTCTCAATCCCAAAAGTTTCTCAACTTGGTAGACAAACATCTCCATGGTGGTCACAGCTCCACTTTGAAACTTCTCGCAATCCATGTTCTTCAGGATTGCCAATGTCTAGCCTTACTCAACCTTGAATTCTTGTCAACTTGCTCGAAAACCGTCAACAGAACTAGCGAAACCTCCCCTCATTCTCCCCCCCCCCTCCCTTCAAACCGAGTGTATTCTCTCAAATTTTCATCCTCTCAAACTCGAATCCTCCGCGGGACTCAAACCCAAGTGCATTTCAAAAATACACGCCGCTACTGCCAAACTCGAACTCGATTTATTTTCATTTCAAAAATAAACTGAGTGTTTTATTGCTGGATTCGAACCGATCTACTGCATTTCTTTATACACCCGTCGCTAGACTGTCAGGTTCATTCTCACCTCCGCCGGACTGTCAGCAACTTCTTCTTGCATGTCGCCGCTAGACTCTAGGGGAATTCTTCCTACACTCGACCGCTGGAGCATACTCTGAGTTTTCTTACATGGCGTCGGCGGACCCGAGTATGCATGTTTTACGATTTTATTAAATTTATTTTAATATTTTTGTTAGAAAATGGATAAATTAAATTATATTAGACGAATGGTGATTGTGTTTAATATGATTGTTTGTATGTTTATGATGTTGTTATACAAATATTTTTATTAAAAATGTATATGGTTTTGAGTTGTCTTAATTGAGCCGCTATGATATATCCTGTGAGTTTTGTTGTTATACATTTATGGATTCAAATGTATACGGTTTGTTGATATATAGGTGAACATGAAAAATATGGATAAAAATGTATATTGTTTTACGCATTGAATTGTGACATGAAAAATATGCATTCATTCAATTTGTTGATATGTAGGTGAACATTATGCCTTCCATAATATATTAAAAAGTATATATTAATTAAGCGACGCATTTTAAACAATAGGCGACATATGTAGACCATTAAAATATAAGGAATAGGCGACGCATTGACACCATTAAAATTAAAATGTAAGCAATAGTATGTGAATTAGGACGTTAGAAACTATATACTAATTAGGCGACGCATTATAAGTAAAAGGCAACATATATAGACCATTTAAAAATATAAGCAATAGGCAACGCATTTAAATTAGGACCGTTTAACAATTAATGCATGCATATTTGTTTTTGTGACTGTGTTGTGTGTTACATATTAATGGATCCACACAGGGATGCTATTGGTCTTCCTCCCGATGAGCTTTCATCCACAGATGATGTTGCCAGTCCATGTGTTCCAATTCCTAAGCGGAAAGAGCGAAGACCTACAATGTTAACAGAGTTTAGAAAGGAGGCTTATGCAAAGTAGTTTGATGCAGAACCCCAAGATTAAAGAATCCGAAACCCTAAAACACACAAGAAGTATTGTAAAAATAATTGGAAACAAGAACCCGCCCTACCAAACCCTTAGATAACTTGTATCTAAAAACGTGGATTAGAAGGCTAGGAAAAGAGAAGAATAATTGCCACAAAGTATTTCTACTTTGATAAGAGAATTCAACTCCTAATGCAACAAGAAGAAGAAATTGATTCCTCACCTTGCAAAAACACTCCTGGGAGCAATAAGAAAATTAATTATTTCAATTGATTAAAAACTAAAATCTGTAATACAAAGGAATTGATCCCCCTTTATATAAGGATTAGTGTTAGATCAAGAATCAATCTAAACCATTAAATATTAAGAAAGTAATCCTAAGGCTGAAAATTAACCCTAAAAACGAAAATAGCAAATATTACAAAACTGCCATTATAATCCAAAAATAGCTAAATTATGAAATTGTCATTATAAGATGCTTATTTTTAAAATGACGTCGTTTTGTCTCCACAACTCCCGACAATGAAATAAACTAGAAGGAGTTGGGGGCGCAATTTTGATGAAGTTGAACTTTCAAATGGACAAGCTTGGGAGATGCACCTGGTGGGCTCCATTCAACAATTAGAATCCTCTGTTTCACCACCATGAAAGTTCCTTGCCAAAATCTCTGCAGCATGTCTCACCACTACCTCGAAGACAGAGCAAAAATGGTTGCACCTTTCTCATAGCATGTTCGCTTGTCTTACCTCCACATGGACTAGCTCTTGATTATACTTGCCCAACGTTAGCTAGTGCAACATGAGCTCATTTCACTGACTATACCAAACAAGGAGCAAAGATTCAAGCTACGTCCGCGATGTAATCCAAGGGACCTTAAATAACTATACCAAGTTAGAATCAAGGAGAGGATGCTCATGAGCACCCTTTGAAAGAGAAAAATGAGGTGGCAATGCCAAGTTTCCAGCTCGATGCGAGCTAGAGTTGGAAAATGCAGCTCAAGCTTGAGAACGATGAGTGATGCTTTCTTTTTATGAAATGACAGGATGGACAAAAATGACCTATGGGCGTCCCATAATGCAAATATATGGGCACACAATGAGCATAAGCTTAAGCTCAACATGTAAGGAGAGAATGCACATATGAGCAGAGGAGAGAAAAAGTTCGAAACAAAAGGGAATATGAGGCACTCTAATGAATTGGGCCTTCAGGTCACTCACGATGTTCCACTTGGTGAACCAACTCAAACGCCTTGGAGGTATGAACCTTGGAGCACTCCAAGGGAAAAAATGATCCCGTGGAACATCTAGGAGCTTATAATCTATGGATGGAGTTGGAAAAAGCTGAAGATGTGATCATATTTAGGTTTTTCCCCTTGACCCTAGAAGGTCCTACCAATGGAGGATGAGTCGCCTCAGTGTAAATCAAGGTAATGTTATGGTACATCGCTTCATAGTAAAGATACTCATTTGGAATCACCTCGACCTTTGAGAAAAAATGCTCCGAGTTTATGCACCAACTACTTAAGCCCTTGATTTTGACATTGACCTTCAAGCATAAAAGCTTCAACCTAGCAAGGTAGTGAAAGTGTCGAAATAAATATCGCACATGGAATTCTAGGAAGCAAAAATCATCTTCCTATCTAAAATGCTTCAGCCCCCTCTCAAATACCTACTTCCTAGGAACATTTTTTTGAATGCTCAATTGAGAGATCTAAATCAATCTCAAGCAGTAGAACGTAAAAGGAAGCTAAGAGCTTATGGGTGATGAAAATTGATGATGCTCGAAGCAATTTGACAACAAAAGTTAGAAGAAGATGTGCCTAAAATTGGGAATTAGAACTATTTTTTCCTCACTATATCATCCACAAACAAATGGTCTAATGGAAGCTACCGACAAGATAATCAAGAATAATTTAACAATTAAGTTAAGTAGGCACAAGTCAACTTGGCTCGCTAAGCTCTCAATGGTTTATGAGCTTATCAAACAACTACAAGGATTTCCATTGGAGAAACTTCACTATATTTAACATCCAGAGTTGAAGCAATAATATCAATTGAGATTAAAGTATTAAGCTACTAGACTAAGTATTTTTAGTCTCAAAATAATGAGGAACAAATGAAACTTTGTTTGATTTGAATGAGGATAAAAAAGGCCTGGTGATTTGGAGCTGAGGACAGTGATTTGGAGTTGAGCATATGCGAGCTACCACTTACCAATAGTGGTCAGCTCGGTACTACAACTCCAAGGTTAAGCAAAGAGAATTCAGACCTGGTGATTTGGAGTTGAGGATAGTGATATTGAGTATGAAAAACAAGGAGATGAAATTTTAATGCTCCTCGAGTGGTGAAAATGCTTTGACCACGAACTTATCGACTTGAAGAATTGAATGGGGAAGCTTTTGTACATCCATAGAATGCTAAGCATATGAAGATTTACTATGGAATTTGAAACTCTTTTCAATTTAAAGTTTAAATGCTTCTCAAGGTAAAGCTTAAAAGCTCTTCATCTAGAAGCCAAAATGTTCCTCTAGATGGAGCTTGACAACCTTCGACAAGGAGCTGCTCCCCGATTTAGAGCTCAACATTTTTTGGCCTTGAGCTAAAGCTCAACGATCTTTGACCTGGAACTTAGATCCTCACTGAGTTGGAGCTCAAAGTTTTTTAAGATGGAGCTAAGATTCTCTTCGAGTCGGAGCTCAATGCTCTTCGACCTGAAGTTCAAATATTTTTAGAGTTGGAGCTCAAATGCCTTTCAACCTAAAGCTCATATGCTCCTGAAGCTGAAGCTCAAGTGCTCATCAACTAGATGCAGAAATACTTTCTTAACTGGAGCTCAACACTCTCCATCTAGGAGCTGAGGTGCTCCCAAGTTAGACATCATCGATCTTCAACCAAAAGCTTAAATGCTTACTACGCTAAAGCTCAGCAATCTTCGACCAAAAGCTGAATTGCTCGCCAAGATGGAGCTCAATGATCTTTGAAAAGGAGTTTAAATGCTTTAAGAGTTGCATGCTCTTCAAACTATAGTTCAAAACCTTTGAGTTGAAGCTCAAATATCATCTGACTCAAAGTCTTGTAAGCTTTTCAACCTAGAGCTAAAATACTCTAAGAGCTCAGAAGCTCATCAACCAAGAGCTTAGAAGCTCCACAATAAAAACTCTACACTTGGAAGTTCCTCAATCAAAAGCTCACAAAGTTCTTTGAGTTGGAGCTCGATGATCTTCAACCAAGAGCTCAGAAAGTCCTTGACCAATAGCTTAGAACCTCATTGAACAATAGCTCGTAAGCTCCTCAACCAAGAGCTAGTAAGCTCACCGAATAGGTTTTAGAAAGCTCATCGACTAGAAGCTAAAAGTTCTTCGACCAAAGAGTTGTTAAGCTTTTCGACCAAAGAGCTCGTAAGCTAATCGATTAAGAGCTCAGAATTTCCTCAACCATAAGCTCTAAAGCTCATTGACCAAGGAGATAGAAAGCTCATCGATAACTACTGGTAAGCTCATCGCCACCAAAGATGATAGGCTAATCTTCCAAAGAGTTGTTGTGCTCATATACATAGAGTTGAATGCTCTTCGAGCTATAATGTAGAACCCCAAGATTAAAGAATCTGAAACTCCAAAATACAAGAATTATTGAACAATAATTAGAAACAAGAACCCGCCCTACTAAACATCTAGATAACTTGTATCTAGAAACGTGGACTAGAAGGCTAGGGAAGAGAAGAATAATTGCCACAAAGTATTTTTACTTTGATAAGAGAGTTGTACTCCTAATGCAACAAGAAGAATAAATTAATTCCTCACCTTGCTAAAACACTACTAAGAGCAATAAGAAAATAAATTCTTCTATTGATTAAAATCTGAAATCTATTAACAAAGGAATGGAACCACCTTTATATAGGGACTAGGGTTAGATCAAGAATCAATCTAGACCATTAAATATTAGGAAAGTAATCCTAAAGCTGAAAAACTAACCCTAAATAAATAAAATCCAAAAATAGTAAAAATTACACAATTGCCATTATAAAATCCTTGATTTAAAACGACGTCGTTTCATCCCCGCAACTCCCAAAAATCATTAACACCTTCATCCTTTGCTTGGACATCATGCTTAAATCATCCTTAGGCTTCAAAACAGTGTTCAAATCATTTGGAAACTTGAATCAATCTTCATTCGTAATTCTCTTCACAAGTCCAAGCATTCTCCATTTGATCTTCTTAGCTAGAGAAAGCGTCACCGGTCCACTAGGTAAGATGATGTCTTCCTCTTTTGCTCCAATGCTAGGATATGGCTCTATGATGCCCACATCATTCCCTCCCTTTTCAAAAATATTTTTCCTCAAATGTGCATCCATATCAAAGGGAGAAAGATCAAAAACATCGAAAATAGCGGACACATTGTACTCACCTGGAAGGTCAATTTTGTAGGCGTTGTCATTGACTCTTTCAAGCACTTGAAACAGGCCATCTCCTTTACCATCCAACTTCGATTTCTCAAAGTTAAGAAACATTTCCTTCCTTAAATGTACCCAAACCCAATCATCCATTTGAATATCTTCCACATGTCATCCTTTTTAGAAACCAACAACATCGGTACCGCACACGAGCTTAAACTTTCTCTCACATAGCCTAACGCAAATAGCTCATCCACTTGCTATTGAAGTTCCTTCGTCACCTCAGGATTACTTCTATAGGCTGATCGGTTTGGAAGGCTCGCTCCAAGCACCAAGTCAATTTGATGTGCAATGCCCCTTTATTGGTGGTAATCCTTTGGGTAATTCCTCCAAGAAAACATCTTCAAATTCCTTCAAGAAAGAAACAAAAAATATTAGGAAAATTTGGGTTAAGGTTAGTTTCAGAAAAATAAACTGCCTAAACCTCACAAGAACTAGTACTCTCTTGCATAAACATGCTACTTTTACATCTCTCACTTTTGCATATAATTATTTTTCTTTTCACTCCTCTCATTTTTCTCTCTTGCACTTTCTTCTTTATTTTTTTTACTAGTGCAATCACTCACTATTGGGCCTTTATTTTTAGGAATATTTACACTTCAAGTACCTAAACTATGTGAGGTGTGACAAGTGAGTACCTAAATTTTTTTTTGGCAAATTAGTACCCAAACTGATAAAAGTGTGGCGCCGTTAATACCTAAGCCCTAATCCGTCCGAATTCTTCCATTATCAGCATGTGACGATCATATGCAGGGGTAAATACTGTAATTTTACACCCCTACCACCTCCAAATCACGATGCTTCTTCCATTTTCGATCAAATTTTAGAAAATAAAAACTTATGAAATCAAAATAACTAATATAAAATTAATGCAGTGAAGAGTTTTTAAAGTATTGGTTATTTGTTAAATTTTTAATAGTTTCAAATTTGAATTCAAGTTAGTAAGGAAAACAAAATATATATCATTTTTTTTAACTAAATTTTATAAATATTTATGATTTTTTTGAGGATTTTGTTTTTTATTTTTTCTTTTTGGTGAATTTATTTTCATTTTGACTTGCTATATTAAAAAATAATGTTTCTTCTTTATCCCATCCGAAATTGGCCACACACAAACCAAAAGGAGAAAGAAGAAGAAGAAGCAGACCAGACTCTACCTGAAGAACCAAAACCCATTCACCCACCAATTGCCTTTTTCCCTTCTGAATTACAAACACTTTCTCTCTCATTTCTCTCTCTAAAAATTCAATCAAATCCAATATTCTTCATCCATGGCTTCCATATATGCTCCAACCCCTCATAAGCTCGCATTTCCAAACCTCAATTTCTCTCCCAAAAGACCTGCGCATGTTTCATACACAAACAAATATTTAATTCACAGCCCAAAAAAAAAAAAAATTTATTCGTTTCCTTCATCAATACCTTCAAAACGGAGAGAAGATGCTCTTAGTCGTCGACATCACGGAAATGCAGACGCCATCGATCCCAATCCTAATTGGGCTCGTCTGGCAGTGACTGAGGGATGTCCGAAGCAGAAACAGCTTTGGGACTGTCGTGGGCGCGCTTAAGGTCGAAATCGAAGCTTTTGATGACCGTTTTGATGATGTCAGTGAAGGTAGTGTCCCATCGCCAGTGCCAGCGGACAGAGTCGAAAGGAGAAGGAGAGGAGGAGTTGTGGCATCGACAGGAACCTTAGAGAGAAAGGATTGGGAGTGAGACGAAGACGGAGAAATTTAGAAGGCAATTTGGGGGTGTTTGGGGTGTGAAATTACAGTATTTACCATTGCAAATGATCTTCACGTGGTGATAACGGATGAATTTGGACTGATTAAGGCTTGGGTATTAACAGTGCCACATTTTTATCAGTTTGGTACTGCTTTGCCAAAAAAAAAATTTAGGTACCCACATGTCATACCCGACATAGTTTAAGTACCTGAGGTGTAAATATCCCTTATTTTTATTATTTTCACTCTTGGCATCTTTACACTCAATTCTTTTATTTGCCTCACTTCCCAAATCCCCATGTGAACCTTTGGATAGTATCAATTGTTCAAGATACACATCTTTAAAAGATAAAGGTGCAAGTGTGACTTTCTTTCCATTGTGCTCAAAATAATACATATTCTTAAAACCTTTATGGATAGTCCTCCTATCGGATTGCCATGGTTTATCCAACAAAATATGCCTCACTTGCATAGGTACGACATCACACAAAACGTCATCACCATACTTCCCAATAGAAAATGCAACTCTTGCTCTCTTATTTACTTTTATCTCCCCACTATCATTTAACCATTGTAACTTATAAGGGTTATGGTGTTTTTCACATACTAGTCCCAACTTCTCAACCAAAGTAATACTAGCAACATTAGCACAACTACCCCCATCAATGATTAAACTACATGTTTTACCACCCACAAAACATTTAGTGTGAAAAATATTCTCTCTTTGCTCTAGACTCTCCTCATTAACCTTAAAGTTTAAGGCTCGCCTAACAACTAGAAACTCTCCTTTCATAGCATACTCTATGTTCTCCCCATCACTAGAATTCTCCTCCAATGGTGGCATTTTGTTATCACTATCATTTTTAGACTTCAAAACAATTTCACTACCCTTCAACAACATAATCTTCCTATTAGGACACTCAGAAGCAATATGTCATAACCCTTGACATTTAAAACACTTTATCTCCTAATGTCTAGTAATGGTAGTATAAGAAAAAGAATTAGGAGTGTCTTTAGGTGTGTTGGCACTCTTGATTGCCATGTTATTAAGTCTTCCTCTCTACATATGGATGTAATTCCACAGTGTCAACAATCTCTCTATTAAGTCCACTTAAGAATTGAGCCATGGAAGCCTCTCGTTCCTCGTCTATGTTGGCTCGTATTAGGAGCATCTCTATCTCCTTGTGGTATTCTTCTACTATCTTTGTTCTTTGTGAGAGCCGCTGCAACTTTTGGTGTAGATCTCGGTAATAAGATGGCATAAATCTTCTTCTCATCACCCTCTTCATCTCACCTCGAGTTGCAATTGGATCTTTACCATGTCTCCTTTTAGTCTGTAATAATTGTTCCCACCAAACCAAAGCATAATCGATAAACTCTATAGCAGCGAGTCTTACCTTTTTCTCATCCGAGTAGTTGTGGCAAGCAAAAATTAGTTCAATCTTGCTCTCCCACTCCAAATATACATCAGCGTCATGTCTCCGCTTGAATAGTGGTATTTGCATCTTTATGAAGCTTATGTTGTTATCCCTCCTTTCTCTTGGCTCATTCTCCTAGCCTTTGTTTCTCCCTCCTTGGACATCTCCTCATTGAATGATTTGAAACTTCATCATTCTCGGAACCCGATGGCTCTATATATGTAGTCTGCGAATCGTCTCTCCTTGGATTATATGTGGCGGTCATTGAGACTTCATTTACATTATCATTTAGCTCATCCGTCCTCATGTTCAACCTCCAAAATTCTCCAGAAGGCCATGTATAAAAGCTTCATGTCAGGTGTCATCTCCTATTCGTGCTCTTCCTCGGAATGAGCGGCTTCGTTTCCTTCTCTTCTTGACATCTTAATTTCTACAAGACAATATTAGTAAAAGAAAAATCTTACTTCTCTCCCTCACATGTTTCATTCTTTTAATGGTAATTATGCTCGAGTTTCACACAATTTTGGCTTCTACCCTCGATTTGCTCACCACTCAAACCTTTTACCACTCATATTCTCTTGATTCAAGTTGCACTTTAGAGTTAAACACAACAAATTAAAGCCAGAAAAACAAATAGCAATTATTACAGTCTCAAAAAAAGAAAACCTAGCCAAAGAAAGAAAGTAGATCAAAAGAAAAGAAAAGGCAACTGGAGTAATGGAAAGCAAAAATTACCCTAAGTCAAAACAAACAATAGCAAATTTCAGATTATTTTTTTTTTAAAACAAATAAACCAAATCAACAAGATAATAATAAAACCTCACGGATCGAATAGAACCTTCTTCTTTTTTTAATAATAATAAAACATTGGACATCATGCTTAAATCATCATTAGGCTTCGAAAAAGTGTTCAAATCATTTGGAAACTTGAATTGATCTTCATCCATAATTCTCTTCACAAGTCCAAGCATTCTTCCTTTGATCTTCTTAGCTCGAGAATGCGTCACCAGTCCCTTAGGTAAGATGATGGTCTTCCTATTTTGCTCCAATGCTAGGATATGGATCTATGATACCTGCATCAAGCTAGAACTCAACGCTCTTTGACCAAGAGCTTAAATGCTCTCCGAGATGGAGCTTTATGCTCATCATTAGGATTTCAAGTCTTCCTCGAGCTGGAGCTCAGCGATCCTCGACCAGAAGCTACAATGCTCTTTGAGCTAGAGCTCAACGATCTTTGGCCAGCAGTTGAAATGTCCCTGAGCTGGAGCTCAAATGCTCAACGACAAGAGCTTAGGTGCACCTTAAGCTAGAGCTCAAATGCTCACCAACCACAAGGGCATATGCTTTTAGAGTTAGAGCTCAAATGTTCTTCGACCAAAGCTTGGAAGCTTATCAACCAAGAGCTTTAAAGCTTTTCAACATAAAGCTTAGAAACTCTTCAACCAATAGCTTGAAAATTCATTAACCAAGAGCTCAAAATCTCAACCACGAGCTTGAAATCTCTTTGACCTCGAATTTGGAAGTTCATCAACCTAGAGCTCGGAAACCCTTAGACCATAAGCTCGTAAGCTCATCAACCAAGAGCTCGGAATCTCCTTGACCACAAGCTCATAAGCTCATCCACAAGATCTCGGAAGCTCTTCGACCACGAGTTCAGAAGCTCATCAACCAATAACTCACAAGCTTCCCAAAAAAAAGCTCAGAAGTTCCTTAACCAAGAGCCCGTAAGCCTTTTGGCCTAAAGCTTGGATGAGCTCGACCTAACTGTAGAGAACTAAACTACCTAGTCGAGCTCCAGAGTCCCGCTCCTTGGTGATGGAAGTTATTTGGACCTCAGTCTAAGCAAGCCATCCACAAGCTCAGCTCGGATGAGCCCATGTGATCAAGCTCAGCACTTCGTGCTATTCATGAGGTACACTTCATGAAGCTCAATTGAGGTGTTGCTAGGAGCTCAATTCAAATATTGCTCGAAGCTCACTTTAAATAGCTCAATTTGAGTCCTAAAAGGTAAAATTCCTTGTTGATAATTGATTTGTTATCTAAAAGAGGTCATAAACAAGTTTAAATTAAAATCCTAGCTCAAAGCCAACTTTAACCCAAAGGCATTGCCCAAAGGATTTGGGTTTGTTATCCAAAAGAGTTGGAACATGTGGGTCTCATTTTGTATAAAATGTGACACAATTGCACCTAAGGTTTTGGAGCCTAGGCCATGTGTCAAAATCCAAGGCTTCTAGGGTTTATTTCAATAAATCCTCACCCTTATTTTATATATATATATATATATTGATAGTGTTGCTATGGAAATGATAAGACACAAATTCCAAGACTTCTACTTTCCTCTCATTCTTTCTCTCCTAACCTCTTGTTCTTTGAACTCAAAAAACCACAACGTAATTTCCAACTATGAAAACACCTCATTTTTTAGCTATATTTGTAAGAAATTGAGAGATTTATTTTAAAGAATCTCACTTAGGAATTAGAGAGTAAACACCAGCAACCACATCGGATTCTCTCTAATGCTTTTTTATTTTTTATTTTATTTTGTAAAGAAATAAGAAAAATTGAGAACATGAAGCTTAAACCCATAGAGGAGATGATGATGACTTTGGGGTGACATTAAGTACTAAGGTTATTTTTAAGAATTTTAGCCAAATGGAACAATTATAGAATAAAAAATAGTTGCTTCCCCTCTAATGCCTTTATTAATTTTGTAGAGTTTTCTTGAAGCTTGAGAAATGACAACAATAAAGGAGATGATGATGATTTTTGGATACAACACTAAGTGCTAAGGTTATTTGTGGGAATTTTAGCCAAAGGAAACAATTATAGAATAAAAAATAGTTGTTTGCAGGAGTAAAAGGAGTGATGAAAAGAAAAACTATCTTCATGTAAAAGAGTTTTACCAATGGTGATCATCATCAATGGAACTATAATTTATATAGTAAATTTTAATTGAAAGTATTTAATTTTATTTTTCTCTTTTAATATTAAAAAAAAAATTATAATAACCACTTAATTTACTACGTAGCACTAGTAATCTATCACAAAATGTAGCAAACAATGTGAATATATTGATTAATTTAATTTTTGATCTACTTGTTTTTTCTTTTTTTAAATTCACCTATGTATATTTAAATTATATTTAATATATTAACCAATAAAATTTTAACATTATTATTTAATAAATAAATTTGATAAATTTTAATGTGTAGTATTAATGTAAATATAATCTCTTTATTTTCTTCAGAAACAATCTCTATAAGGAACCATTCACACAAACCAGCAGCATTAGTTTCAAATATTTTGGAGATGTACCTAAATAATCATAATTAGGCCTCTGAGACTAGAAAACTATTAAAAGCGTATTATAAAAATCAACAAAAGTTTGATCAAACTCCGACGGATTAACAATTGTCTCACCGACTTTGCGCCGCATATTTTACAGTTATAACTCATCTCTCAAAATGTTAGGAACTACAAATGAAAATTCAAATAAGACAAAAATACATAATTGGGGAATGATCAAGCATTCATCACCATCTCAATTTTCCAAGCTATCCAAGAAACTTTGTATCTCCCTCAAACCTTCAGCAGAAAAACTACGGTGCACTCTTGGGCGTGGGGCAAACAAATTAGGTGGAGGCTGCTGTTGGAAGCAAACTATAACAGCAGCTAAATTATCCCCACTCTTCCTCTTCAAAGCCTCATCAACCAAATCCTTGCTACAAATAGCTGGATCATTGTGCTCCTGAAGCCTCCGCCGAGCAAAATCCACAGCGTTTTGGCTCCTAAATACATCCCAGATTCCATCACAGCCTATGATGAGAAATTCATCTTCCTCTGTCAGTTTTGTAGTCATTAGTTCTGGCTCTGCACTGAGTGGACCACCATCCCTGCCCTTCATTCCTTCCATATGCCAATCTCCTAATGCACGAGCAACATTAAGCTGCCCATTAAGATAACCATCATAAACATAACCACCCGATGCCTCAATGCGCTTCTTCTCTTTGCTACACATTGGTTTGTGATCCCTTGACATTTCAATAGCTTTGCCTCGGCGGCACAGCACTGCCCGACAATCTCCAGCATTTGCTACCACTAACAGTCTGCCATCCCAAAATTACAATCAACATACAATTAAAAAATCTTTAACTAAATTAGAAAGTGTTAATTTTATTTATCTTCACCCTCAATAAGAACGAATAACAGGAGACAACTTTTCTTCACTTCCTACTTAACTCTATCGAAAGAGGCAGTACAACTTGAATGCATAAACCAAACTTTTTCATTTAAATTGCCAATGACTATATTAAGTAGAGTGCAACAAAGAAACACAACATTGATCGAACAGACTTAGCTTTTTGAGCCACAGACCAAAATGGCCTCCATAAAGTACCATCATAAAGCCATATAACTATCAAGTATTACACCCTAGAGAGAATGAATGAAGTCTTATGCGATATAGAATGAAATGCATATAAATGTTTGACAGGCTAGAAAGTGCTACCTTCCAATTATAAGGGCTGCTAAAGCAGTGGTTCCTGAAGATAGGGCAGCATCCAAAGAGCAAGCTTCCTCAAAGGCAGAATCAGTTTGCAGAAATGCTGAAACAACAATCCTCTCAATATCCCCTGGGAAGTCTTCATCCTCAAAAATGAACTTTGGCAAATGGTGGCAAGCAAAGTCAGCAGCATGCTTACCCCCATGTCCATCAAAAACCTGGACCACGAACAGCATTAAAAAATTGATTACCAGAAAGTAGCAATAAAATGCATAACCAAGTATATTCTTGCTCTTCCAGTGGAAGGTCAGAACTTTGGTTGTAAAGGATCTATCTACAGCACAAAACATGACCAGAAAAAAAAAAAGTGACAGAAAAACAAAATTAATATTACTAATCCAGCATTAAGAAAAGAATAACAATAAGGCAGTAACAAACAACAGTGCCACCTACATACCAAATTTCATAACATTCCTAGGTCAAAGTGGAGCACAACAAACAAACCTCTCCAGAGCTAAGAATTTCTATTATGGCTTTAAAAAAAAGGCCTATTAATAGACCCTGGAATAAACAAGATGGCTATAGTTTAACCTAGCCAGAGAACCCTATAATGTTTAAGACAAAACTCAACCATGCGCATCTTAGCCTATTTGCCTAGTAAAATTAGTAGTGTACGTTTGAAACAAATTCTGCAACAAAAACATAATGTATGTTTCGCACACACCAGCACTACGAATAGCATTAACCATTTCCATTAAGCAACAGCGCACAACATAACCTTAAACTGCATTATTATGACCAATTCCTACAGCTTATTATGTTTTCGATTAACCAGGAAATAATAATATCAAAATATAACAAACAAATCTGGCGAGAAAGTTCATCTCTCTCATATGAAACAGGGAGAGAATCACTAGATAAAATGCATTTGTTATAATCCAGAGATATGGTCCATACACTAATAGAAACAGACTAAATTAAATCTAAAATACATTTTCCCAACTAATAAGGTGAATGGCACATACAAAGATGAGGAAAAAAAAATACCCCATAAAAAGCATTGGGCCCGTCAATATAACTTTTAAGCCCATAATCTTCCATAAAATTGTCAAGGCAAACATATACATCTTCCATGCTTGTACGAAACCCCATATCAGTGCATGCGCCTGATCGGAGAATAGGGATGTACTCAGACCCACAATCCTCCAAACAATGTCCTGATTCTGCTGAGACATCTGACATCTTCATCTTCATCTGCAAAAAGTGCAATCAAACCTTAAACCACATGTATGACAAAACCATAATATTCACAAAAGAAAAACATTTTCATGGGTAAAAAAACAAGTCCTATACTTCAAAAACATTAAAGTTCATAATTTAATAATAACTTGATTATATTTAAACAAGTACAGGATACAGATGTCCGCAAAATAAAAATACTCAGTTTCAGTAGAAACTGATACGATATCTCCATCTAAACAACTGATGGCTGCAGCTTTACAATCTAGCAACAGAATTACATCAGACTCTACAAATTTCTCTAACTTAAATGAGAAAACTAATCTACCATAGAAGTGTAACAGATATAGGTGGTAGATTTGAAATATTTTCTAAACAAGAGAAACCTCTATGCAATACCTTCTAATCCATTCATTTGTAGTTCACGACCTTTTATACATTTGAAGATGCTAGATTTTATAATATTTGGACAAATTAATTGTTTGCCTTTTGCAAGAACACTCCAAGACTATTTCCCTACAACAACCAGAAGATATGATGACAAACAAATAGACATATAACATTAGCATCAGTGGAATATTAAAGTCAACGCCAAGTTAAATAAAGTACAAAGTACAGAAAAAAAAAATCCTCTATAGTAGCCTGTAAGAAACCAGTAGGACAGGAATACCCTTTTCAAATCTTTCCTTCCATTCATTTCTTAAAGAAGATAAATGCCACATTGTGTAACAAAAAATTACAGAGCCACCAGAATTCTACCACAAATTACATTGTCAGCGTAAACACAAATCCTAGCCCAGATAACAAAATTGCAAAAAGCAAAAAATGGAACTTACGAGAGACGGGTGGCGAACGAGTGACTTCTTACAAGGCAATGCCACGTGATCGTTGTTAAAGCTCTGCTTATACGCTGCAGCAAGAGGGTTTGGAGGCAGACCCTCGCTGGAGCTCCCATTTACCACACTATCCACTTTATCTTCCTCCATTATTATCCACCATCACATCCTCCGCCGCAAAAAGCACCAACACTGAATCTGAAAGCTCTTAAGGCTTTTCAGTTTACTCGCTGAGCCAATTACCGAGTCGGTTGAACTCAAATTTGAAGGGAACAAAAGAAAATTTTGGGTTTTTTGGCACCTTCTATGGATTCGGCTGGATTGAGATGTAAATAACACTCTAGGGATTGGGAATAGAGTGGCTAACTGAGTCGGCGCCGTATTTTAAAAAAATAAATTGGTTCAAAAAATTAGGGTTTGAGGGAGTTAAAAGTTTTTTTAGGAATACAACAGGGAATAACTCAGTGAGTCGTGAGTGAGTTGACTCGGCTGGGAAATCGAAGGCAATTTATGTTTATATGGTAGATCAGGAAAGTAATTCTAAATTCGGAATTTTAGGGCTTGCAGATGCAGAAAATCGGAAAGATAGCATTTGAAATGAACTCAGGAGTAGGGTTTAGAGCTAACAGAGAGAGATTAAGAATTAGGGTTTTAGAGAGAGAGGAATCGTAGGGATTCAAACTCAATCTTGCAGAGGTAGAGAAATTTTGGGCGATCTACCCCGAGGGCTTTGGTTTTCGGTGAAAGCTGAGCTTCCACTTGTCGGTTTCTTAGGGGTGTGGGGAGCTACCAAACGACGACGTGTGGGGAATCAGAATTACTTATTGAAAAATAAATAAACGTCACGCGTTCTCGCTTTTCCGACTTTCCAATTCCGACTAGATTCTTTTTCACAAATATAACTTTTTATAATGTTAATTTTTTTATCATTAAATACACAATTATATTTTGAATTTAGAATAAAATTGAAAGATAACATTTATTTATGTTTGAAAAAAATATTCAATTTATAATTTATTGGAATTTAAAAAAGTTTAAAAATTTAAATATATTCAATTTAAATTTTAATAAAGATTATATAAGTTAAAAAGAATTTTAATTCAAATTTTAATAAATTATATAAAAATTTAATTAAAGTTAAGATGTATTCAATTAAAATTAGTTTATAAAAATCTATTTAAATTTAGATGTATTAAATGATGACTTTATAGAAGTTTATTTAGAGAGCATTTAAAAGTTCATTGATTTGAAATTTTTTTTTAAAAATAATAAGTTTTAATGAATTTTAAAAAAATTTAAAAGAAAAAATATGAATTAAAATATTCACTCAAAATATAGCCTCCAATTCAATGATTCCATTGGATTTTTTCACCCAAAAAAAAATGATTTCATTGGATTTTATAAAAATTTTTGCAAAGTCTATTATTTTTTATTATAAAAAATCTATTAAATCTATAACTCATTTGAAACCCATAAAACATCCAAAATTGAATAACCCGTAATAATTTTTTATTATAAATTGATCTAGAGATATGTTTTTATATATAAGCAATCAACTTTAAAATAGTTACTTAATTTTGTTAACTATTCATTAAAAAAAATTAGGAACGAAACACCTTAACATTACATTATGGCTGCGTTTGGGATGCAGAATTGAATCGGATCGGATATAGTTGGTAAAATTAGATCGGATTGGATATAGCATGATTAGATTTTTTAAATACTATCTTGTATTTGGTACCGTTTTGGATTAGATGATAAAATTTGATATCATATGTTTAATACAGTCTTGGATTGGATTGTATTTTAATTTCATAAACTATTTTATATTTTACAAATTATATTATAAAATTTAATTTTAATTAGTAATTTAAATAAATATGACATATAAAATATATTTTAATATAATTTTAATTACAAATTTAATGAAAATTAATATTATCTTATTTCAAAAATATTAAATATAATTTAATTCGTGAGTAATTATTCATAACTAACAGAAACAAAGAACAAAAAAACAGTATTAACAAGTATGATGCCCATCATCTTAGAAAAAACTCAATCTCTTCTCTTTTTCTTCTCTATCTTCGATGATGAATTTTTCAACTGCATACAAGAAAGAATTTAGTTACTCAGTATCAAAAATTTGGAATCTACAGCTTATAGGATTGAGATTGACACTATCATGCATTTCACACAACTTACAAAGATAATAAGAATTCGGATAAAGACAGCAACAAAGTCTGGAAAAGGGTCAAAGCATGCTTCACATAATCTAGATCACCATAATGTGCCTTCTCAATGATATCCTACGTGTCCACTACCATGTACCCCACGGACACCAAAAGCCCGAAGTACAACTGCATATGATCAAGAAAAAATCCTTTAAAACCACAAATAAATGCTTATTTGAACTTTATTCTACTACAACAAGATTTAGACTACCAAACCAAGATGATAAATGAATCAGAAAAATATCAGTGCCTATAGTTCTCACCTCAAACTTGAAAATGGATGTGGAACCTCCAAACAGAGAAGAAGCAAAGTGCAACCAAAGAAGCATGGATAAGCCAGAAAAAAGTAGGCCACTGAGATAAAGATATTCCCTAGGCTTTGACAACATGGCTGCTCCAGAAACATCCTAAGGCCAGAGCCGTTCCAACAAATGCGCTAATCAAAAAGCTGAAAAACAGAAAATTTCTAGATTAGTAATTAATTCTATAACAACATCTGAATGAGTGTAAAATGCAACAGCATAAAAAACACAAAATGCCCACCATATTAAAGAAGAACTAGAATAAATATTAATAACAACAACAACAAAATAATACTTTCAAACCACAACTTCTAACAAAATAAATTTTGAACTGCATCAAGTCCAAAAAGTATTCAATGAACTCAACAGTTAATAAACAAATAGCAATACATAATATAATTAAATATTTCTAAAATTAAAAAATAAAATTCTTGAAATATACAATAATGCATCATGAATGGAAAATTAACCAAACCAACATTCTTGAAATATAACAAACTAACATGCCTGATGCTAAAAATGATGTATATGAAACCATCAGCCAGTACAAATTATATCCAACTTCCAGATTTGCAAATCTAAAACTATTATACAGTTATTGAAAAAATACCTCGCGTCCATCTCAATGGCCAAATGAATAAGAGGACCAACAGAAGCCCCTTGAAAGACAGCAAAAGCCATCAACATTGCAACCATTTTTTGCTGCTCAAAAGAAACAAAATTAAGAGTATATTCAAACTGGACATGAACAAGATAGAGAAAGCTAGAGAATACAAGTTATAGATAATACCTCTTCGTAAGTTGGGGTGCAAACTAACCAAAAAATACATCCTAGACTGCCAAGGATGTATTTAACAAAGAAGCATAAGTAGTAGCAGAGAAGCATAAAAGACTTGGACAAGTATTTAACATTCTTTTGTAGTTTTCAAAGGCACTGAAATTAGCATAGGTGGACTTTCTTAGGCTAAAAGTAAAAAACCCAAGTCCAAAAACAAGGAACCGTTTGCACGGTGTTGTAGTTTAGTACCCTTTAGAACAACCATTTCATATGATTTTTGTTTCATGTCTATATAGCCATTTGAACCATATTGAAGATCTACATTAAAAGTTCTCTACCGGTTTGATGTGATTAGCCTGGATTCAATGGAAGAAGCAAAAGGAATTGGTAATCATCTTGATAAAAGAGTATTCATTCGTGTTGCTCCATATGGGGAAACACATGTTCTTGTAGAATTTGACGGAGCAAGATGGTCTTTGATGAACTCCAATTGGTTCTTTGAGAAAAAAAGAAAAAATAAAAGGAATTTGGCTAAATTTTTTTATTTTGAATAGATCAAGGAAGAATGGCTGTTATTGCTTGGAATCACGTCGGCCTTACTTCTTTTCGAAAATTTCAAAAAGGAAGCCTATAAAGACTTCAACACCAGAAAATCCAGAAAATGGAAAATTTGCAATCAAAAACGAAAAACCCAAAAAATTAGACCTAACTCTCAACTAATAAAATATACTACAAAACAGAAATAAAATCTGTAAAAATAAACCTGCAACTAAAAGAACCAGAAGAAAGGATTTTGTCTTTGGAGGGCAAGAACAAGACTGCGCAAGATTAAAGCATATATGAGACTGTGCAAGATTGAAGCAAGATTGAAAACCCGATTCACGGAAGATTGAAGCATAAACTTTGAAAGAGAAAGGAGCAGCTCCATTCACAGGATTAGAAATCAGTTGAAATAACTGGATTGGATTTAGAATCAGATTTTCTAATCTGGTTCTGATGCCACCACCAAACACCGGATAAGGGAGAAGACCGGATATAGAAATTCAATCTGCTCCCTTATCCGGTCAAA
This sequence comes from Ochetophila trinervis, assembly GCA_003254975.1. Classification (NCBI taxonomy): domain Eukaryota; kingdom Viridiplantae; phylum Streptophyta; class Magnoliopsida; order Rosales; family Rhamnaceae; genus Ochetophila; species Ochetophila trinervis. The sequence goes on from QANX01000299.1 coordinate 126,385, forward strand.
CAAACACACCCTATTTGTTTAGAGAAATTGGTCAAACAAAGATTTAGTTTAAGGAGACATATATTTAGACAGGTAAAAGCTAGCTATAACGAGTTAGATCTATAACAACTTAATCCGGTAAGATTTATTATGTTAACGAGTTGATAACGAATGAATCTGTTAAAATATGTTTGAAATGATAGATTTGATAATTTTTTACATTAAAAACTAATTATATTTTTTTAGTAGAAAGGTATTAGATTTAAAAAATGTTTGGAGTTAAAATATTGTTATTTTTTATATATATATTTTTCTGTTATTATTATATGATTTCCAATAATTATGGTTTTGGTTTATTTTTTTTTTTTTAAAAAAAAAAAGTGAATATATATGTGTGTGTGTATTAGATTTCAGTTATTTTTTTGTTTAATTTATTTAAAATTATGAGTATGCTTTTAAAAAAAAAACTTTATTATAAAAATTAATTATAAATTTTTAAATTTTCAACCAGGGGCGATTTGTTGTTCCACAAGCAGGGTGCATTATAGTCATGGGCGATGTATTTTGCCACGGGCGATGTGTTTCGTCTCGGGCAGAGTACATGACAGAAGCACATGTTATTTTTGTCATGTACCACGCCTGTAGAACAACACACCGCTTATATGGGCGGTGTATTGTTCCGTGAGTGAGGTTCATATACATCATTTACACTGCCTATATTTAAATATACCACCTCTTGAAAGGCAGAGTGCACAGTTTTAAAACAAAAAAAAAAGCTCTATACGTGGGATAGTTAACTGAATTGGAAAATCTTATGCCCATGGGCCAATTTCACCTCTAATTCCTAATCTACGCGTGAGTTTGGCTGTTGATTTCGGCTAAGGGGTTTCTTTGCCATGAATTTTAAAACATTTTTACTTATTTTTTTTTTATGAATATTTGAAGATGAAGTTGATAAGAAGATCTTTAATGATAGTTTTTGGTAAATTGTTAGGTATGCATGTTTGTAAAGTTATTTTTTTTTTTTTTTTGTAAGTGCAAGTCCATTAAGTGACAATAACTCAGACCCAAACCAAATTATGGAAAGTGTAAATTATTTTTGCAAAGAAACTCTCCTAGAGCCATTGACTCTAGGAGAGTATCAAAGGGAAGTGAAAGGGAAGGTAAAGGAGAAAATAGCTATGAATATCATGGGAGAGGAAGAAGGTAGAAATATAGTTTTTTTAATATTTTTTAATGAATGAAATGAATTTTTTAGGTGAAAAAGTTATTAGGTGGTGGGCAAAAATCATTACAAAATAAGATGAATTTATTTCATTACTTGAATATAAAGATGGACATCCTGACAAAATACCCTATTATTTAGGATTTGTGGACATCGGTAAAAATTTCCAGGTGTGGGTCGTAATGGAGTTTGAGCCTAAGGACTGTTAGGATCACTTCAGTCTCAGCCCATGATTCATACCCACTTATGCTACTCATGGCCCAACATTTACTTATAGGGCTCAAAAAGCTAGCTCTGATGTATGCCTTCTGGTCTCCTTTATGGCAACCCAACCCTGAAAATAAGAAATTAATAAGAACGCTGACATGAGCCTACTCACTGAGACCTAATCACTGACAGTTACCTTTCTTGACTAACAAGCCTGTAACAACCGAGACTTCCTCCTTTATGGTCTCTTTCCTAGTCTTAACAAGGGATCCCTAAGGTAAGGTCCATCTTAAAGTGGTAAAATAGGTTCTTTTAATCGTGATACATAAAATTTCCGCATTCTTTTATTTTGGGTGAAAGGATATTCTCAATATGCTTGTGTTCGTCTTCTCTAAAGGAGTGTAGACCCAGTAGGTGAAAGGATTTTCGCAATCTGCTTGTGTTTGTCTTCTCTAAAAAAGTGTAGACCCAGTGGGTGAAAGGATTTTTGCGATATGCTTGTGTTCTCTTCTCTGAAGGAGTGCAGATCTAGAAAATTTTCAAGATTTATTCTACAATTTTTATATTTTTGTTGTTCTTATTCGTTTGCATTTTTTTACTTGGGTTTCATAGCCCATTTTTTGATAATCTCCAAAAACCTTAAATTTTTTTCCTAAAAATCATTTTTGCTAAAAATTGTGAGTATTTTTCTCTATGTGATAATTAATTATTAATCCACCTTATGAAAGCTACAAAATGAAACTCCCAAACTTGGAATGAAACAAACTAAAAAAAAAACTTATGTTATCTTTAAAAGGTAATAGAGATCCTTAAGGTGAGTAGGGGATTTATATATGGAGAAAAGGTTTAACCTCTTGTTTGCCATAGATTTGGTTTTTGCTAATTGGTTTACTTTTTGTTTTGCTGAACATTTGAATTTCAGTAGTTGCTGCTGAATATTTTCAATAAGATCTCTAAGGTTCTATATTGAAATTAAAATTGATAATATATATTTATATATTATATATTAGTCTACGAACAATTGAGCGCAAGCCCATTTCCTAGCCTTACTGCCGAAATTAGCCATCTGTGAATCTGAAGAGCTCTCAGAGGCCACAACAATAAGGCTCAGCCAGTACCAACAATTAGCAGCTCAAAATTACAACTCCAACGTCAGGATTAGACAGTTCCAAGTTGGGAATCTTGTGCTCCATAAGATTTTTCAAACACCTAGAAAATTAATGATAAGAAGCTTAAACCCAATTGGAAAAGGCCTTATACAGTCACTACAATCCATATGCCAGGTGCATACTGATTTCAAGACTCACAAGGAAATGAGGTGCCACGTAGTTGAAACTTTTGAGCACTTGAAGGTCTTTATCTACGATTCATTTTTCTAGATTTTTTGTTTAGTTGCATATCTTAAACTTGTTTTTATAATGCGAGGCTGGAGGTACACTAGTCGTTAGAATTTTCATGTTTTGGTTACATATCAATAAAATGACATTCTTTTTTTCTTTTATTTTTTACATTTTCGTGAAAGAAAAATCTATATTTTATGTTCTCTTTTTTATGAAGTCGGTATGTCAATTTCAATCCAAATCTCCACTCCACAGTGTTCAACTAGTGGTCAAGCTATGAACTAATTTGGGACTAGGGACATCTATGAACCAGTCTAGGACCAGGGTTAAATTTTGTCTATAATGCACAGTACGAAGACTCATCTACAACGTGCTTCCTATCTAGCTATACAATTAGGTTGGCATTAGTTGTCAGATAGTGGAGACACTTAACATTTATTAAAATGGCTCAATTCCTCAAGTTCAAAGGAAATTGCGATAATTTTCATTAAAAAGTGGTCAATTTACAATATAAAGTACGATAATTAAAAGACAGCGGACCACATTGTCTGATCTTGAAAACAGTAAATATAAATGCAAAGATGAATCCCTTATAGAGTATTCAGTTAGTATTGGGTCACTGGTTTGCTGCAGAGTTGGCCTCAGAATTTCCAATGCCGATACGAGTAATTGAGTTGGATGCAAAACGGACTAGCTAAGCAAAGATGTCCTCCTCTATTCCAGATGGTTGAGACATCTTAGTAGTAGTGGGGAGACTAATCATTTCTTCCTCATCAATTGACATGTAGGTAATCCTGAATTTCTTTTTGGCATCATGGACACTCCTAGTCCAACATTTTTTGACATTCTTCTCAATGACTTTCTCGGCCTTTTTGATACGCTTGGAGAGATCAGCTTTGGCGTCCCTTTTTTGTTACAAGGCACTCTCCATCTCGGCAAGTTCTTTCATGGCTGCTTATTTGTCCCCTATTAGCTTCATGTTGGCCATTCCTAAAACTCGTACCCAATCTTTCATTGTTGCCAATTTCTCTTCAGCTTTTTTTTGAGCCTCTTCACACTCTTTAGCCATTTTCATAAGTTGATCAAAGGTGTGCTGCAGCTTTTTAAAATTGTGGTTCGCCTTGGACTTCCAAACTTGATGGTATTTGACATGTGCGGTGATTAACTAGATCACATTTTTAGTCTTCCTCTGGATCTGTAAAACAAATGCCATGTTTTGGGAAGCCTACAAACAAGTCATGTCAGTTGCGGATGAAGTGGAAGAATGAGAGTTTGGATTTTTTGAAGATGTAACCTTGTAGTTCATGAATGTGGCCTATTTGATGTAGCCAACCATAGTCTGACCTTGCAGTTTAGGCTTGTCCACAGCTATGATGGTTTTTCCCAACAACATGAGGCTGTTTTCTTTAGAGTTACGAAAAGACAAGTCTCCAGGGAAGTCAGACAAAGAGTAGGCATCTTCAGAAGCTGCAGTAGGGTTTGTGATTTTTGCCTTCTTGGATGGAGGTGGTGAGAGGTCCACAGTCAGGTCGACAGTTTGGGATGGACCAATGGTTTCTTTCTCAAATCTTGAAGGACGACCTCCTGCTTAAATAAGGAAATTACATGTTTTGGAAGTGGCAAAATGTCTATCGACTGAGGATGGAAGAGGTATACCTGTAGAGATGTCATCCACTTGAGGATGGAGCCTAACTTCAGTGAAGCTGCTATTCAAGAGTAGTTTTTTAAGGCCCAGCTTAGGAAAGACTTTGCGTGCAGAGATTGTGTTCTTTTCTTTCTCCGGCAGGTACTTGAATTTTTTCTACATGTTCAGGTGACGACCTACAAAAGAAACAGAGTTTAAAAGGGTTAGAAAAGTTACCAAGGGAAAGTGGGGTGCACAGGAGTTCTTACTAAAATCTAAGTTCTACTCGGGGAATTGGGAAATTGAGGCCTAGTTTGAAGGGTAGTTTGAAGAAGCAAGTGAAGCCTGGGTACTCGGATCGAACTAACATGTTTTCATGGAGATAGTCAAAAGTTATAGTGTATAGTTGGAATCTCTCAGCTATCCTAATTAGTTCGGCATTCGTGGTGATCCGAGAAAAGTACTGGGCTAGGTTCTCCTATCTTCTTCTGGTTGTGAACCTCAAACTGGATGATAAAGCATTAGAGGTGTCGGCTCGTTCATTTTGCTCATTTTCTTCTGAGTTGGTCCTGGGTTACGAGTTGTTTTTGCCAGATGTTAGGTTTACTTGGATTTATTTGGAAGGATTGGCAAAAGTGTTTTTGTTAACCTCGAAACCACTTTCGAAATCCGAGAATGGAATGTTTGAGTCATCTAGTTCTTCTAAGAGTGAGCCCCGATAAGCTAGATTTTGGAATAGTCGTCTGTTCTAATGGCCATCTCATTGGAATGAAAAACTAGAATTTCAATAATGAAAAGGTAAAATTCATAAACCCGCCCTACCAAACCCTTAGATAACTTGTATCTAAAAACGGGGATTAGAAGGCTAGGGAAAGAGAAGAATAATCGCCACAAAGTATTTCTACTTTGATAAGAGAATTCAACTCCTAATGCAACAAGAAGAAGAAATTGATTTCTCACTTTGCAAGAACACTCCTGGGAGCAATAAGAAAATTAATTCTTTCAATTGATTAAAAACTGAAATCTGTCTTACAAATGAATTGATCCCCCTTTATATAAGGATTAGGGTTAGATCAAGAATCAATCTAAATCATTAAATATTAAGAAAGTAATCTTAAGGCTGAAAACTAACCATAAATAAACATAATCCGAAAATAGCAATGATTACAAAACTACTATTATAATCCGAAAATAGCAAAAATTACAAAACTGCCATTATAAGATGCTTATTATTAAAACTACGTCGTTTCGTCTCCATAACTCCTGAGCATCATTACCACTTTCATCATTTGCTTAGACATCATGCTTAAATCATTATTAAGCCTCGGAAAAGTGTTCAAATCATTTGGAAACTTGATTCAATCTTTATCCATAATTATCTTCACAAATCCAAACATTTTATCTTTGATCTTTTTAGCTCAAGAACGCGTCACTGGTCTACTAGGTAAGATGATGTCATCATCTTTTGCTCCAATGCTAGAATATGACTCTATGATGCTCGCATCATTCCCTTCCTTTTCAAAAAGATTTGTCATCGAATCTAAATCCATATCGAATGGAAAAATATCAGAAACATTGAAAGTAGCAGACTCATTGTATTCACCCCGAAGGGCAATTTTGTATGTGTTGTCTTTGACTCTTTCAAGCACTTGAAACGGTCCATTGCCTCTAGCATCCAACTTAGACTTTTTAAAGTTGGAAAACCTTTTCTTCCTTAAATATACCTAAACCAAATCTCCTGGTTTGAATATCTTCCACGTGTTATCCCATAAAACTTTCCCAAAGGGACTCAAAAATTCCACACCCCTATCATATTTAATAGTTCTAGGCACTCCACGCAATTTTGATTTCACATCAAAGTCCTGCAATAAAGAGACAAAAACACTAGGCAAATCGGGGTTAATGTTAGTTTCACAAAGCAAAGCCTCTCGAAACCTCACTAATAATATTGATTTCTTGCCTAAGAATGTACTATTGACTTCTCTCTCTTTTGCATTAAAACTCTTTTTCTTTTCACTCTTCTCACGTTTCTCTATTGCACTTTCCTCTTTATTTTTCTTACTACTGCAATCATTCACCATTAGGCCTTTATTTATATTATTTTCACTCTTGGCCTCTTCACACTCAATTTTTTTATTTGCCTCACTTCCCAAATCAACATGTGAACTTTAGGAAAATTTCAATTGTTCAAAATACACCTCCATTAGAGATAAATGTGCAAGTGTGACTTTCTTTTCATTATGCTCATTTCTCCAAGCTCTTGGTTCCTCCCTCCTCGGACGTCTCCTCATGGAATGATTTGAGACTTCATCATCATCGGAACCCGATGGCTCTATATCTCTAGTTCGCGAACCATCTCTCATTGGGTTAGTTGTGGCAGTCATAAAGTCTTCACTTACCTTATTATTTAGCTCATCCATCTTATTGTTCAACCTCCGAAATTCTCCTTTCAAGGCTTTGTAAAAGAGCTTCATGTCCGGTGTCATCTCCTCTTCAAGCTCTTCCTCATAATGAGTGGCTTTTTTTCCTTCTCTTCTTGACATTTTAGTTTCTACAAGACAAGATTAGTAAAAGAAAACCCTTACTTCTCTCCCTCACGTGTTTCACTATTTTTAATGGTACATACGCTCGTGTTTCACACAATTTTGGCTTTTACCCTCAATGTGCTCACCACTCAATGTAACATCCCGTCCCGGGAAGATATTGAAAATTTTTCAAAGTTGACCGAGTTGACCAAGTTTGACCAAAGAAAGGCTCGGGATTGACTTTTTGTGTGAGCGTGCTATGGTTTTGACCGTAGTACCGTTGTGTAGAACTAGTCGATACGAGTTCGTAGACTAGCAGCACGCTCGATTCGGAGTTAAGACCGAGAAGTCATAGTCAAATTTGTGTGAGTGGCAATTTGGTAATTTGGTTGAGACTGGACTTAAAAGGACGAAAATGCCCTCACCTGTCTTTTTAAAAATTCCAGAAAATTCTGGAAAATCAGGATTTTTTTTCCCGGAGCCCGACAGTCACGCAGCCACACCCGACGCCTTCCACCTCTTCGCCGAGTCTTTTTCGCACGCCGGTAGCCGCCACACCGTGGCCGGACTTGGCCGACCACCACCCCTAGATCGAAGCCGGCAACCTCCTCTTCCTCCCCGTACCGGTAGTTCGCCGTGAAACGACCCAGATCGCCGGAAATTACAGCGAGACCGAGGGCTCGTGCAACCCGTGCAGCCCGTGCACTGTTGCGACACCACCTTTGGCCGGCCATATCTCACTGTTCTGGTGGAGTTAGGGAGAGTGCTTGGTACCGTTGGAAAGCTGGTGCGACGATCTACATTTTGGTACCAAGATTGACACCGGAGACTGCCGTATCACGCCGGAAAATGGCCGCGAAGTTTCAGAAAAACCACCCGCGACAGCCACCTTTCCACCTAGATCTACTCCGATCGCCGGCGAGTGGCACGACACAGCCACCACCACGAGGATCAGATTGCTCCGGCGACCAGATCTGCAGCTGGCCGGACTCCGGTGACCACCCCACGCGCCCCACGCGCCTCCCACGCGCCGCCGCCGTCTTCCTCCACGCGCCGCCGCCGATCTCCTCCTTTTCCGGCGAGTGAGTGCTCACCTCCCGTCCCAATGCGTTCGGGGGTCGTGGGCAAGCTTGCTGTACCATCGATTTGATCCAATTTCGGTCGGAATAAAAAAATGCACAATCCCGGCCGAGGTCTGATCTTCCAGAACTAATTCCGATCAATTGCGGCGACGAATCTTGAAATTGAAGGTAGATTCTCGTTCCTTGCATCTTCAATTTTGTTTCGATATAAAGTTTGCTGAAATCGGACTTGAAATGGAAAAATCTATATATTTTGGGGATTTTAACTGATTTGGAATATTTTCGTAAATTTTGGAAATATTGGGATATTTTCATAATTACTAAAATATTGGGCAATCCTAGTAATTAGTATTTTAATCTTATAATTGGAAGCTTAGAGGACTTTTATGAGCTTTCAGTCAATTTTCGGAATATATTATGTAATTGAATTTAATATGATTGTGTGGTTGAAAACCGCTTGGGCGAGGAATTATGCCGCCAAGCTGGGTATTGCTAGCTTGGGCGAGGAATCATGCCGCCACGCTATGGATATTGTTTTTATTAAATTGTTGGAAAAACCCTGATGGAAATTAAGTGTGTTTGTATATGTGATAACTGAGAAATGTACATTAAGTTTGTGAATGTGTTTGACTGTAGTGTATTTGGTGTAATTATGCTGTCGGAACTACAGGTAGCTTGATCCCTTTGAGTAAAGGTATGTAGGCAGCTCAGTTTTCATACTGAGTCCAGCTACGGGAAAAAAATATAACAGATATATTGTATTGTGAGTGTTGAATTAATTATTGAGATGTGGTTATTCGTGTGGGAATTTGCGTGCTGATAGAATAAATATGGTTTAGGACTGGTTTTCCTTGCAGGCTTGTAGTTTTGCTTTTGGGGAGTGTTAGTAAACAGCCGAACTGCTGCCGAAATTTTAATGGAATTTTCGGCAGTAGAGAAAACCTTTCGGTTTGTTGGCTGTTACCTCTGTTTAAAAATGGTTTAGCGGACTTTCACGACTGCTTGTGGCTTAGTGGCAACATTAAGTCACGCAGGCAGGATCCAAGCGGGTCGGGTCCTGTCACTCAAACCTTTTATTACTCACAATCTCTAGAATCAAGTTGTACTTTAGAGTTAAACACAACAAATCAAAGCAAGAAAAACAAATAGCAAGTATCACAATCTTAAAACCTAACCAAAGAAAGAAAGTAGATCACAAGAAAAGCAAAAATAATAATTAAAGTAATAGAAATAAAAAATTACCCTAAGCAAAAAGAAAGAATAAAGAAAATTCGGAATTTTTTTGAGATGCCTTGCGGACAGACCTGCCCAGGTGTGACCTCAAGTGCGACCCCAGGCGCCTGGTAGTGCGATTAGGGGGTTTTTTTTTTTTTTTTACTTCTTCTCTTCTTTGAATAAAAAAAATCCAAATCGACAAGATAAAATAAGATGCACGGATCAAACACAACCCTTTTTTTTTTTCTTTTTCTTTTTCAAGGGAATCAAACTATTATGAACGAAGAACACAAAAAAGAAAATTGAAAACAAAGATAGATAGGTACTTATCTCAACTAATGCTCTGATACCAATTGATGCAGAACCCCAAGATTAAAGAATCTGAAATCCCAAAATACACAAAAAGTATTGTAACAATAATTAGAAACAAGAACCCGCCCTACCAAACCCTTAGATAACTTGTATCTAAAAACGTGGATTAGAAGGCTAGAAAAGAGAAGAATAATCGCCATAAAGTATTTATACTTTGATAAGAGAATTCAACTCCTAATGCAACAAGAAGAATAAATTGATTCCTCACCTTGCAAGAACACTCCTGGGAGCAATAAGAAAATTAATTCTTTCAATTGATTAAAAACTGAAATATATCTTACAAAGGAATTGATCCCCCTTTATATAAGGATTATGGTTAGAACAAATAATCAATCTAAACCATTAAATATTAAAAAAGTAATCCTAAGGCTGAAAACTAACCCTAAATAAACATAATTTGAAAATAGTAATAATTATAAAACTGCCATTATAATCCGAAAATAGCTAAATTATGAAAATGCCATTATAATCCTAAAATAGCTAAAATTACGAAATTGCCATTATAAAATGCTTATTTTTAAAACTACATCGTTTCATCTCCACAACTCTTGAGCATCATTACCACCTTCATCCTTTGCTTAAACATCATGCTTAAATCATCATTAGGCCTCGGAAAAGTGTTCAAATCATTTGAAAAATTAAATCGATCTTTATCCATAATTATCTTCACAAATCCAAGCATTCTGATACGGGCATCATAGTGCCATATTCTACCATTGGAGCAA